>WEDG01001744.1:0-18315 GCA_017591395.1 Schistocephalus solidus
TTCAACTGGACGGTGCTCTTCAAAGCTCAGTCCCATGCATGCCAAACAGATCCCACATGACCTTCATACTTCAACCATCTCAAATTTGTGTTAGGTCTGTACGCTTAGGATTCATATTGTTAAATATACACTCCTATTCTCAAATGATTGTTTTTCTATTTAAATTGAAGATTTTATAATTGAAAATGTTGCATTATGTGTTTTATTTGCTAAGTGCAGTTAGAAAGTTATAATCCGAAGCCAAAAAATGCAAAATAAACAAGTTTGAAAGAAAAAAGTAAAATAAGCTGTTGCGGGAGATTGAAATGCATGAATTAGAGGAACCTGGAACAAACGTATCGACACTATGAACTTGCAAATATGCTGCTACGTTAAAGATGAAAAATTTATTTCTACATGATGTTGTAGATTAACTTAAAACATTCGCTTGCATTGCCCATGTGCTGCTCTTCCAATCAGTCAATAGGGGAACTCGTGAGAAGATTAACAGTCAAGTGGATTATGTTCTGTTTTCTTATCTTAAAACGATGCACATAATCTAAAGAGCTCTAAAATATTTTCATCTTTTGTGAACAAGATAACCACATAAAGCACAAATTATATTTGCGATCCCGTAAGTTACATGTTACATTTAGGCAACTGTGACTTACCTTTACTATCATTAAGTATTTATGTCTGTCATCTCCAAAGAAATAATAACACTCTTGCTTAACTAGGCAATCTGCTTTCTACTCTGGTTATTAACGAACATAAAAAAAAACAGTCACAAAATGCAAAAGAGGATGCGGAAATCACTAGAGTCGCGTTGCGCAGACGACACTACTAACGCGTAGACTCCACATAACCGGTTACTTACCTGCTCGCACAAAGTTTTGTGTCCTGAATACACAATCAGTATTGCTGCTTTCTACGCGCATCTTCAACTAAGGAGCTGGCAAAAGAATTATTTTGCTATGGGCTGCTAACCACTGGCGGTCAGGTGTCTTGAATTTCATGCACGCATCCACTGCATGAAAATTAGTTGACCTCTTAGTTCGAAAATTTGGTTGGAGAATGCGTGGTAGTCAGTGATCACTGGCTAGTCTCCATAAACTTGTCTGACCTCTCTGTCCCAATATTTATTTAATTTTAATCTAATTCTTGGCAGAACGCGTTGGATTAAGGGTCGAGTTCTGTTGAAAGATGAAATTGTTTCGTCTTCTCTGTTTTTCACTTATACCAGCACTATGTTCATGTTGCATGGATCTCAACCTGAACACAAAAATGCAAGGTGAGCCTATTCAATCGTGTATAGCATGCCCACCATGAGCCTGGTATTTTGCTGAAAAGAAATAGCAGTTCAAATTAAAACTTTAAATTACAAGTGTAGAATATTTCGTAGTTGACATAAAGCACTGTTTAGGTGAAAAAATCATTAAACATATGCCTTCCGGTTAAAAAAATTCTGACAGAGTAAAACATTCGAACGACTATTTACTCAGGCAATTTTTTACGTAAAGCAAAAGCGTAAACGAAAATAATCTGCTGTAAAATATATTTGTTGATGAACAAGTATATTATAACCTGATATTACGTGATAAAATAAAAGTGACCTTAAGTTGTGCCGAAACACCGGTTAAATTATGACAGTTTTGAGTGACGTATTAGTACAGCATGTTAAAAATCAAGGAGACTTGCGAAAACTAAGCAATAACCCGCATGACATGTCCAATTTTTAATTTATTTTCAAATTACGTTTTTGTATTTAGTTAAGTATTATGTAATGTACAAGAACCTTATGCACCTAATTAAGTATGAATATATTATACAAATGGGAGCTCCACTTTCATACTGAATGCCTGAATACTTTGTGTTTGTGTAAAATATTTTAGTATTTCAGTTCTGCTTTACTTTATTTGCATCTTATTCAAAAATAAGAAATCTATAATAATTGTAATGTATGTGACTTATTACCTGTTTTAGATCAAAATAACATGCGGACACATTTCTGAAGATACGATTTCAGACGTATTCCGACGGCTGCTTATAGGTCGTCTTCAATTTAAAGAGCCCATCTTACTGCCAGAATGTGCGAGCGAAATATATGGCCTTCTAACAAACTACTTTCTGGGTGATCGTTGTCAATGCAAAAAAGTTATCAATATGCTCGAAGATGCTTTTGATATTTACCAGTGTTGGGTCGACGTATACGTCTCCATTCTAACGACTAACATTCTGGTGAAGAGATTTCCCTTCGATAAATCAACTGCAGGGATGGAAATATTGTAAGAAATCCTGGAAGACATCAGTCTAAGCGTTTTTAAATCCTTCTTCATTTTAAAGCATGAAAAGAAAAGACGTCGCGAGACATTGTGGTTTTTCCGACCAGTTTGCCCTTGAGTACAAATCATAATGTCTATGACCCAAACTGTACATTAATAGCAAATGAAAACGCAGTGTTCTCACAAGGTGAACTCAATGCAATGTCAACACTTTGGTCAATACTAGACGCTCGCTTGCCATACGAATGCTCTAACGTCCTTAAGCCAAAAGGTAACGGTATACTGGGCGCTAATTTGTTAATTCAAATAAACAATATTTACAGGCAACTGTTATTTTTTTAATCTAAAACCTTATCGAAGCATACAACTTATCCAAACTTTAAAAAGACGCACCAGAGGAGTAAGACAATCTAATGGGCGGATATTCTTAGAAAAATTGGAAAAAACAATTTACTTTCCTGACTTCTAATGCATTTGACGGTGAATTTGTCCGTTATCACTCCGAATATCTCAGAGAAATTGAAATTTGTTAAAGATAAGGCAAAAGTGCGCATATGTGCTTTCAGCCTCGATTTTAAAACAGCAAGGTGTGCTTTTGAAAATCTAAGACCTATAAGCTCATATGAAATAACGCACGATTGGACAAATGTAGCATTTAGCTGCCCTGTACAGAGGCATAGCTTATCACGCATACTTATGGGACGTGTTCGATGCTCTCAAAGCTTTCACTTTCAGGTTCTTCCTTGCAATCCATAACACAATTGTCAGCAGGTCATCGGAAAATGCAATTTCAACACTTTGGTCTATACTAGACGCTCACTTGCCTTATGAATGTTTAAACGTCCGTTAGCCAAAAAGAAACTGTACACTGTTCGCTGATTTCTAAATTCTAATACAAATACGAAAAAGAGAAAGCATGCTTTTAGATTAGATTTTAAACAACCAAAGCGTGCTATCAAACATGTATGACCCCTAAGCGCATATAATAGGACGGTCATTTGGACAAATGTTCCGTTTATCTGCCATGTTCACAGGCAAAACTAATCATATATATTTGCTCTCAATGCTTGCTCTTTCAGGATTTTCCTTGCGATCGATAAGAAATTATTCGTAAGGTCATTGAAAAACGCTTTTGCGGGCCTTCTTACTCGGTTGGGGTGCCTAACTTATCGCATCTTGCCGAAGCAGTGAAACGTGGCACGTTTAAACAACGGGGCTTTAAAGGTATTAACCAGTGAGAGCCAAAAGCACTTTGCTAATGCAACTGATTAATCGGAAAGCATGGCCACCAACATCCAACGATGCTAGCGCCTTTAAAGGGGCAGTGACTAACTGGCTGACGTCAGGATTTCACATGGCTAGCTTGGTTGGTTTACAATTGATATCAGCATTAAGAATAGAACAGTGAGACTATTTTACCATTACAAAGGAGCGAGGTGAACCATGAGAGCCTGTATCAGCTATAAACGATGATAACCTCAAACTGCAGCTTTTGAATTGAATTGGTCTACTGCCGTTATAGTAAATATTGAAACACAAAATACGGATTTCTCATCGATCAGAAAAGCCTTCACGACGGCTCCAGAACAGCTGAGCAGTATTGGTACAGCAGCCGGCCAATAAACGGAGAAAATGTTTCACATAAAGTCTAATATGCGCCATACATGTAGGGGGTTTTCGAGGCAGGCACCAGACAATTAGGTTGGTTTGGCATATTCAGCACCGAAAATCTAGCGTTGACTTTGCTTACAGCTTCATAGCTCGTTAAAAATTCCTTTCCTTAAGGGCAGCAAATTCAATATCATTTACCACATTGCATGTACTGTTCGCTGTTGCGCATACGAAGGTTGCAAATGGCAACTTATTGTTACCAGCATAAATCGTATACGTTTGCCCACAGCAATATAACAGTTGCTTATCCGGGCTCGCCAAAATAGAAATTGTCTTATGAGTCATGTTTATAACACATGGGCCACAATTGCAACTTTATCAACACTTACTTCAATGCCGGCATTTATTGTTGACAAAGTTCCCGTCCCTCTACCCTGGACGTCTTTCAGACCTACGTCACCAAACGCTCTAGTGCAATAACCTCAACGTCCACTTGTCAGTTAGCCTGATGACGGGCAGATATTACCACATACAGCTCGTCTAACGTGTGCTACCTAAAATAAATAACACCTTTTACTATCTTCTGATTGTGTTGCTCAGTTCAGGACTGATGATCATCTTTCTGGAAGTTCTTTCATTCGAATGTTGCGTTTTATATCGATCATCAAATTCTGACAATTATTGGGGACTCTATAGTAAACCGTTGTTATTGGCTAGCGCGCACACACTGCACTACGCTATCTGCCCTTGTATGCATAATATATTGATCTGTGTTTCTGACCAAATGTCAAAAAGGCGATGAAGCCTGTGTTTGGCTGTTAATAAGTGATCGCACAGCCCAGCCTGAACACTGACCTTGTCTGTGACACGCCTACCTGTCGCATAATTCATATGTTGTTCTCCAATTAATTTGAGAGTTAAAGCCGTATTCAAACAGACGGCAACCACACCGACCAGGTCCACGAAGCGCCTACCTTACGCATAATTCATATTTTGTGCTCCAATTAATTTGAAAGGTCAAGTCTTGTGAAAACAGTGTGTTGGGTTATTATGTTACCAGTAAGCGCATGCGTGTTGCATTAAAAGCATTTGGTCAAGAGCACCAGCAAATCCGCCCACGTTCTGAAGCCAACTAGTAGACGTGTGTAGGTTGATCACACAGAATTTAATAGGCAGGCCTTTCTTAAGAAGGATCAATGAAAAGCTTAAGGTAATTGTACTTTACACTTAATACACGGTTTTTTTTCGTCAGCCTCAAGCATCGGTAGAACTACCAATAGACCTCCTATTATACGTGTCTTGTGTGAGCAGGTCAAAAACATCGGCAATTATTCTAAATCATTATTAAGATAAGGAAAAGACGAGGTGGTTATTCAGGTAAATAATCCCAGTGATTCCTCTAGCATCTGATGTCTTTATTAGTCATATAATGACACGATTTCTCATGAAATTCCGTTTTTCGGTATTGCTTTTAATATATTTTCTGTCTGTGATAACTCCGAAACACATAGCTTTCAATTGTTGTAAATGGCCTACTTTATATGAAACCTTGACTTTTGACTGCAATTGAATCAGTATAATATGGTACACGTCGCTATGTGATCGCCTGCGAGAGGTCTGGACTGATCACCAGGGCACAACGGAACATAAATGTTCCTTAAGCAGATCGTTGAACCACACACTATCATCATATTCCCCATCACAACCAACAAATCAAATAGCCTATGGCTCAAAGGTAGATCGTTTGACTCAAATACCAAATGTCGCGGGTTCGAATCCCAGGTGTGCAACACTTGGGATTGGGGATGACTGGTTGATGACAGATAATAAGCCAGAAATGGCCTTTCCAGTCTCCTTTGTCTTTGTCGGTTCGATTTCATCATATGCTACACCTCGCTGTGCAACCGCCTGCGAGAACTCTAGTCTGAGCTGCAGGGCACAACGGAACATACATGTTCCTTAAGCAGATCGGTAAGCCCTACACTATCATCATATTCCCGATCACAACCAAGAAAACAACGAGCCCATGGCTCAATGGTCGTGCGTTCGACTCAAATACCAAAAGTCTTGTGTTCGAATCCCAGGTGTGCCACACTGTGGATTGGGTATTACAGGCTGATGACGGCTATTAAGCCAGAAATGGCCATTCTGGTCTCCCTTGTCTTTGTCGGTTCGATTTCATCATATGCTACACCTCGCTATGCAACCGCCTGCGAGAGCTCTAGTCTGAGCTCCAGGGCACAACGGAACGTACATGTTCCTTAAAAAATCGGTGAGCCCCACAATATCATCATATTCCCGATCACAACCGACAAAACAGCAAGCCCGTGGCTCAATGGTAGAGCGTTCGACTCAAATACCAAATGTCACGGGTTCGAATTCCAGGTGTGCCAAACTTGCGTTAGAAAATGACTGGCTGATGACGGATAATAAGCCAGAAATGGCCATACCGGTCTCCCTGGTCTTTGTCGGTTCGAATTAATCATATGCTCCACGTCGCTATGTGAGCTCCTGCGAGAGCTCTTGTCTGAGCTACAGGGCACACCGGAACATACATGTTCCTTAAGCAGATCGGTGAGCCCCACTATATCATCATATTCCCGATCACAACCAACAAATCAAATAGCCTATGGCTCAAAGGTAGATCGTTTGACTCAAATACCAAATGTCGCGGGTTCGAATCCCAGGTGTGCAACACTTGGGATAGGGGATGACTGGTCGATGACAGATAATAAGCCAGAAATGGCCTTTCCAGTCTCCTTTGTCTTTGTCGGTTCGATTTCATCATATGCTACACCTCGCTGTGCAACCGCCTGCGAGAACTCTAGTCTGAGCTGCAGGGCACAACGGAACATACATGTTCCTTAAGCAGATCGGTAAGCCCTACACTATCATCATATTCCCGATCACAACCGAGAAAACAACGAATCCGTGGCTCAATGGTAGAGTGTTCGACACAAATACCAAAAGTCTTGTGTTCGAATCCCAGGTGTGCCACACTTTGTATTGGGTATTACAGGCTGATGACGGCTAATAAGCCAGAAATAGCCATTTCGGTCTCCCTTGTCTTTGTCGCTTCGATTTCATCATATGCTACACCTCGCTATGCAAACGCCTGCGAGAGCTCTAGTCTGAGCTCCAGGGCACAACGGAACATACATGTTCCTTAAGTAGATCGGTGAGCCCTACACTATCATCATATTTTTGATCACAACCGAGAAAACAACGAGCCCGTGGCTCAATGGTTGAGCTTTTGACTCAAATACCAAAGTTGGCGGGTTCGAATCCCAGGTTTGCTACACTGGGGATTAAGTATGACTAGCTGATGACGGCTAATAAGCCAGAAATGGCCATTCCGGTCTCCCTTGTCTTTGTCGGTTTGATGTTATCATATGCTACACGTCGATATGCGACCGCCTGCCAAAGCTCTAGTCTGAGCTCCAGGACACAACTGAACATACATGTTCCTTAAGCAGATCGGTGAGCCCCAAACTATCATCATATTCCCGATCAAAACCGATAAAACAACGAGCCCGTCGCTCAATGGTCGAGCGCTCGACTCAAATACCAAAAGTCTTGTGTTCGAATCCCAGGTGTGCCACACTTTGGATTGTGTATGACGGGCTGATGAAGGCTAATAAGCCACAAATGGCCATTCCGGTCTCCCTTGTCTTTTCGTTTTGATTTCAGCATTTGCTACACATTGCTATGCAACCACCTGCCAGAGCTCTAGTCTGAGCTCCAGGGCACAACTTAACATACATGCTCCTTAAGCAGATCGGTGAGCCCCAAACTATCATCATATTCCCGATCAAAACCGAGAAAACAACGAGCCCGAGGCTCAATGGTCGAGCGTTCGACTCAAATACCAAAAGTCTTGTGTTAGAATCCCAGGTGTGCCTCACTTTGGATTGTGTATGAAGATCTTATGACGGCTAATAAGCCACAAATGGCCATTACGGTCTCCCATGTCTTTGTCGGTTCGATTTCATCATATGCTACACCTCGCTATGCAACCGCCTGCGAGAGCTCTAGTCTGAGCTCCAGAGCACAACGGAACGTACATGTTCCTTAAGCAGATCGGTTAGGCCCCTAACATTTTCATCATATTTCCAATCACAACCGACAAAACAACGAGCCCGTGGCTCAATGGTAGAGCGTTCGACTCAAATACCAAATGTCGTGGGTTCAAATTCCAGGTGTGCCACACTTGCGTTTGGGAATGACTGGCTGATGACGGATAATAAGCCAGAAATGGCCATACCGTTCTTCCTTGTCTTTGTCGGTTCGAATTTATCATATGCTCCACGTCGCTATGTGAGCACCTGCGAGAGCTCTTGTATGAGCTACAGGGCACATCGGAACATACATGTTCCTTAAGTAGATCGGTGAGCCCCACACTATCATCATATTCTTGATCACAACCGAGAAATCAACGAATCCGTGGCTCAATGGTAGAGCGTTCGACTCAAATACCAAAAGTCTTTTGTTCGAATCCCAGGTGTGCCACACTTTGGATTGGGTATGACTAGCTGATGACGGCTAACGAGCCAGAAATGGCCATTCCGGTCTCCCTTGTCTTTGTCGGTTACATTATATCATATGCTACACGTCGCTATGCGACCGCCTGCGAGAGCTCTAATCTGAGCTCCAGGGCACAACGGAACATACATGTTCCTTTAGCAGATCGGTGATCCCCACACTATCATCATATTCCCGATCACAATTGACAAAACAACGAGCCCGTGGCTCAATGGTAGAGCGTTGGACTCAAATACCAAAGGTCGCAAGTTTGAATCCCAGGTGTGCCATGATTGGGATTGGGTATGACTGGCTGATGATGTCTTATAAGCCAGAAATGGTTTATCAGCTTAGTCAACTTGAGTACACTGGCTTTACACCAATAACAACTGACAACCGGTCGGGTAGCCAAAAATGCACAATTTCTTGACGATCTGAAGTTATCCAGTACCTTCAACATATACAAACGACTGAGTAGTTCCCGAATAATACTCATACCGTTTATACTTTTTTAAAGCGTTTTTGACCAAGTAGGTGCATTCTTGCTTATATTGCTTTAAATACTCACTATACTCCAAACACAGTCGGAATCGTTCGTTATACGCTCGAAAGAGAACATAAGTAAGCGCAGTGTTTTTAACATCCAAGGACAGGAAGCAATTGTTTGCTTGCAGCATAACGAATAATGGGGGTTCCTTTAAAGGAAAGCCTATTGAGCTAGTTTTCGCGTCAACGAGTGGCGGTCGATCAGTTTGCACTGACAACCAAGGACCAGCAAAACGCGCACAAAGCGTAATGACTGCAAAATCCGTTGTCTAAATATGCTCTTATATTTAAGTGAAAGTAAAAAAAACAGGAAAACGGGCGTGCACATTTAAGGAATCTCTCGCAAGCGAACAATACTAGACAACAAAGTATTACTTGATGACACAAAGTTGACCCACAGCGGTAGTACCTCCCCAAGCCAAAGACGTTAAAGCCAGTTTTGGGGAAGCCCAAACATCATCCAGGCAAATTATTCGAAATGGCCATTCCGGTCTCTCTTGTCGTTGTCGATTCCATTTCATCATATGCTACAAGTAACTACGCGACCGCCTGCGAGGACTCGAGTCTTAGCTCAAGGGCGCAAAGTAACATACATGTTCCTTAAGCAGATCGGTGAGCCCCACACTATCATCATATTCTCCGATCACAACCGACAAAACAACGAGCCCGTGGCTCATTAGTAGAGCGTTCGACTCAAATACCAAAGTTCGCGGGTTCGAATCCCAGGTGTGCCTCACTTGGGATTGGGTATGACTGGCTGATGATGGCTTAAAAGCCAGAAATGGCAATTTCGGTCTCCCTTTTTTTTGTCGGTTCCAATTATTATATGCTACACGTCACTATGTGACCGCCTGCGAGGACTCTTGTCTGAGCTCAAGGGCGCAACGGAACATACATGTTCCTTAGGCAGATTGGTTAGCCCCACACTATCATCATATTCCCGATCACAACCGACAAACCAAGGAGACCGTTGCTCAAAGGTAGAGCATTCGACTCAAATACCAAAGGTCGCGGGTTCGAATTCCAGGTTTGCCACACTTGGGATCCGGTATGACTGGCTGATGACAGCTAATAGGCCAGAAATGGACATTTCGGTCTATCTTATCTTTTAGGTTCTATTTTATCATATTCTTCACGTCGCTATGCGACCGCCTGAGAGTACTCTAGTCTGAGCTCAAGGGCGCAACGGAACATACATGTTCCTTAAGCAGATCGGTGAGCCGCACACTATCACCATATTCCCGATCAAACCCGACAAAACAACGAGCCCGTGGCTCAATGGTAGAGCGTTCGACTTAAATTCCAAAGGTCGCGGGTTCGAATCCCAGGTGTGCCACACTTAGTATTTGGTATGACTGGCTGATGACGGCTATTAAGCCGGAAATGGCCTTTCCGGTTTCCCTTTTCTTTGTCGGTTCCATTTCATCATATGCTTCACGTCACTATGCGACCGCCTGCGAGGACTCTAGTCTGAGCTCAAGCGGCGTAACGGAACATAAATTTTCCTTAAGCAGATCGGTGAGCCCCACACTATCATCATATTCCCGTTCACAACCGACAAAACAACGAGACTGTCGCGCAAAGGTAGAGCGTTCAACTCAAACACCAAATGCCGCGGGTTCGAATCCCAGATGTGCCACACTTGGTATTTGGTATGACTGGCTGATGACGGCTTATAAGCCAGAAATGGCCGTTTCGTTCTCCCTTGTCTTTGTCGGTTCCATTTCATCATATGCTTTACGTCGCTATGCGACCGCCTGCGAGGGCTCTAGTCTGAGCTCCAGGGCACAACGGAACATACATGTTCCTTAAGCAGATCGGTGAGCCCCGCACTATCATCATATTCCCGATCACACCCGACAAAACAACGAGCCCGTGGCTCAATGGTAGAGCGTTCGACTTAAATTCCAAAGGTCGCGGGTTCGAATCCCAGGTGTGCCACACTTAGTATTTGGTATGACTGGCTGATGACGGTTATTAAGCCGGAAATGGCCTTTCCGGTTTCCCTTTTCTTTGTCGGTTCCATTTCATCATATGCTTCAAGTCACTATGCGACCGCCTGCGAGGACTCTAGTCTGAGCTCAAGGGCGTAACGGAACATAAATTGTCCTTAAGCAGATCGGTGAGCCCCACACTATCATCATATTCCCGATCACAACCGACAAAACAACGAGCCCGTGGCTCGTTTAATGTTGCAAATCGCCTTTCGCGCACAGTAAAAGCAGAGAGAAAAACGCAACACCCCGTACTTCGAGACACCTTAGGAAACCCAAAAGCTGAAGCTAAGTTGACTTCTGATAGCTTCAACGCTTTCTTGTCTAGAACGTTTAGTAAACATACTGTCGCCCCTTTTCGTATCATCCGGGTTAGGACCGGTAACGTCCTCAAAACCATAACTTTTACCGTCTGGGACGTGACCGTAGCCATTTGGCGTTTTCGTCAATCTTACAGTCCAGGATCAGATGGCGTCCCAGTCAACGTTCTAAAGGTGGATGCTAAACGATATATTTCCGTCCCTTCTGTATAAGGTATTTAATCTTGCCCTTGAAAGTAAAACTTTCCCTATTTTATGGGAGGAATCGCACATACTGCCTATTCCCAAACACGGCGACCTACGTAATTTGACGACTTTAGGCCAATAATTACACTACCAGCAATCTCGAAGATCTAAGAGACCTTGATAAAAGACAAGATGATTCACCACCTAACAGAGAATAACCTGCTTTAATGTGGCTCAGCATGGGTTTCTCAAAAAAGGTCTTGTGACACTTGTCAGCTCTCCTTCTTTGATCATGTGCCACAATCTAGAGACAGCGGTTTTGTAATTTACACCGTTTACTTCGATTTCACTAAGGCTTTTGATCGTGTTGACCATTTTCTCCTACTGCTGAAACTGGCCCATCTTCGGCATACGTAACAAGCTTCTGAACTTAATATTTTCCTATTTGAATACTCGCGCACAATGGGTTAAAATTTCTGATGTTATCTCCAAACCCACGCATGTGAGGAGCGGAGATATTCAGGGCAGCGTGCTCGGCCCGCTTCTGTTTTGCCTCTTTGTCAACGATGTTCCTGATTTTTTTCAGTATGATAGGCCCTTTATGTACGCTGCCGATTTAAAAGTTGCCTATCGATATAAACCGGTTGATCTCAACATCGTGCTTGAGCTCTTGAAAAAGGATCTTCAGGCTTTCGCTCAGGGGTGTCGCACATGGCGCCTCTCACTTTCTTGGCAAAAGTGCTCCTTTATGGTTATTGGCGACAACCATCAGCCCCACCTAAGCATAGACTGTCACGATCTAAATGTGCCCGGAGTAATAAAGGATCTGGGCATATCATATTATAGTAGTCTTAATCTGTCAGAGCACTGCGCCCTGATTGTCTCGTAAGCACGCCAAATTACTGGGTTTGATTCTCAGAAATTTTACAACCGCCAACATTAGAATCAAACTCTATAAAATGTATGTCAGGCCTAGTCTGGAATACTACTCGTTTCTATTTAGCCTTCTGCACGCTAGTGAACGAAAGAAGATAGAATCAGTTCAGCACTTCTTTTCGAAAAGAGTTTTCTATTCAGAACAGCGAAACCTGTCCTACCAACAACGTTGTGAGCTTACAAGCCTTGACCCGCTGTGGCTTCACAGATTAAAGAAGGGACTATTTTTACTGTTTAAACTTCTAAACAGTCGTTCATTTAACCCCCTAACATCTGTGAGTCACCTCGACCACTCTCGGCGCACCAGTCATCGAGATGTATTTTTATTTCTTCCTTTGGCACGCACAGTGAGATACAGACAGTTTTTTCTGTAAACGCTATAGCAATCTGGAATAAGCTACCTAGAATTATCAAAATTCAGCAAAGCTATTCCTTGTTTACGCGAACTTTCACTAGTTTCCTACATTCAGGACACCTTCCAAAACTTTTGGGTGCTGACTCTGTGGAAGCTCTCATCGGTTCTGATGGCGTTCTTGGACTCTGAATCCTGTGCCGGACTTCATGCTGAGGGCAATATTGCTGGCTCTGCAGACCTTAATCGGCTTATTTCTCAGTCGACAGCGAACAGCCGCTCGCCGACATACCTGCTGGTGGAGAATACTGGATCCGTAACACTGAATGGAGAAGTTCTTCAACGGGCACCTGTTTTAACGCGTCCATGTCCTGAATTTTAATTACTCAATAAGCTGCAATTTTTTCTCCTGAAAACACCTGAAACAACGATCAGGAGTTTTTTTTCACTGTCAGCTTGACCCTCTACTGTATACATTTTTTAGACGTTGCCTGTAAACTGGCAATAAATAAATAAAATAAAAAATATGGTCCTAAGACTCAGTACTAGAAGGACCAGTGATGAGGATGATTCCTACCATTACCTTCACTATGGGCAGCCACTTATATATATATATATATATATATATATATATATATATATATATATATATATATATTGAAGGGTTACAGGCATTGACCTTGACGACCCTATTAATATAAAACTATCATGCCATGTGTACAGTCAATGTAAAAAAATGGTGTACATTTAAAAATGTTTGAGTCAAAGCATAAGATAACTTTCAAATGCGTTTTCACATCTACATGGGAAACATTGTGGGAGAAAATTAGAAATCGAAATATTTTAAAAGGCTGGTTTTAAGAAATCATGTTGGGAGAGTCGTCTTTTGTCAAATATTATGTCATCAAGCCTTCTTTTAAAATCAGAAATGCTGTCAGAGGTAACCATATCACTTGGTAACGAGTTCCAAGCTCGTATTACACTCGTTGACTGAAAAAAATCTTTCTGAGGTTCAATCGCGTGCGTTCGCTATTGACCTTGTAAGGATGAACACGCAGATGAGTTGTGCAGGCAAAGTCGAAGAAATCCTCTGATCGCAGGGAGGAAACATGGCCCCGGATAATCCGGAATGTCCAGAGCAGGCTACACCGTAAGTGCCTGTAGGAAAGAGGAAATAAGTCAAGCTTTTTCAATCTGTCTTGGTACGGTAAAGTCTCAAAAACGTCGACCATCTTCGTTGCTCTCCGTTGCACCTGTTTGAGGAGGTCAAAATTTTCTTCATCCACGGGATCCAGGCTGGTATTCCATAATCTAAGTGCAGTCTCACGAAGCGGCCATACACTTTTCCGAAGAGATCAGGGGTGGAATATTTTAAATGCACGTCTGATCCAATGCAGTGTACATGTTGCCTTCTGTAATGCTTTCTTACAGTGTTCAGAGGGCATCAAATTTGCAGTTGTCCACATGCCCAGATCTATGTGTGTTTCTACCTCTTTTAATACAGTCTCATTAATAAAGTACTGGTGTTTCAGAGATACTTTTCGACCGGCGCTTATGTGTAGGATCACGCACTTGGATGCATTAAACTTAAGCAGCCACACCTAGCCGACCAGGCACTTAGTTTGTCGATATTCGACTGTAACTATATTTGCGTCATCAGCGCAGCTGACTTCAGTCCATATTTTTAGGTCATCTGCGAACATGACAGCTTCACAATCAAGGTCATTGAGACAGTCGTTAACGTAGATTAGGAAGAGCAGGGGGCCCAAAACAGAACCCTGTGGAACACCACTTTCTACTTTTGCCCATTCCGAGCTAAAGTTTCCAACAACAACTTTCTGTTCTCTGAAAGACAAGAAACTGTTGATCCAATTGAAAAGTTTTCCTCGAATTCCGACATTCCAAATCTTCTGTAAAACCTTTAAGATGTTGATGAACAAAATGAATTCTGGGATTTAATAAAATCCTCACATAGACCATCTTCAAGTAGTATAAAGGCAGCTAAATGTGCGACACAGGTGTTATTTGGGCTCAGAGGAGGATTTGTGTAGATTGCTTAGAAACTTTTCAGGAAAACCTATGGGAAATTTCTTCGATCTCACTTGGCGTATGCCATCCAGGCCTGGCATCCGTGGTGTAAGAAGGATAATTTACAATTGAACGAGTACAGGCGAGGGCTACGAAGTTTGTCCAGAATCTTCGTCATCTGTCTTTCAAAGCCAGACTGGCTGAACTTGAGTTGTTTTTCTCTCAAATAGAGGCAACTACGCGGTAACCTCACCCAAACCTACTATAATTTCAGATTCTGTGAGTGTGCTCTACAATTTGCTAACATTTTCGAATTGGTTGGGACAGAACACCTGCGGGGTCATCCCTTTAAACTTTAAAGAACGTTGATCCATACGGACGTCCGACGGAACACCTTTACGCAGAGTCTTTGGAGCATGGAACGGACTCCCTAACGAGGTGGTCCTTTGGGAAAGTGTTAAAACATTTAAACGAAAACTAAATATGCATTTGCGGAGAAAATATTGTATATAAAATGAAGATTGTGTCAGAAGCGGCAGCTTGCGCCTGACTCACATATATCGATGACTTCACATTTACATGTGCCAGATTTACGGCTGTTAACTTTTATTGTATTGCCATTTTGAATATGAATAGGGAGCACAAGGTCGAAGGCCAAGTCCCTCAATAAAATGATTGTCAGTGATTATACTTTTTGCATCCGAAATGGCCTCCTTCTTGTTGAGGTGGATTCATATATGGAATTCGTTTTATCAGGCACCTGTAATGCTGTATTCAATATAAGTCAGTATCTATTATTGTATAGGCAGAGACTTTAAATTCCAAGATAAAGCTCTTGAAATCACTTTATTAAGAGATTTATGCTTTCGCCCTTGAGCTCCCTATTTAAATTCAAAAACGTCAATAGAATAAACGTTAACAGCATTAAATCTGTGAAATGAAAATGTAAGGCCATCGCTATGTGTGGGCCAGGCACAAGCTACCACTCCCGACACAATCTTCATTATATGTACAATAGTTTCTCAGCATTTAAATGTGTCAAAAGTTAATGAAAGGACCACCTCATCAGGGGAGTCAGTTCCATGCTCCAATGACTCCTTGCGACCATTTCATCAGAGAGTCAGTTCCATGCTCCAACGACCCTTTGCGAAAAGGCGTTTCGAGGGACGTCTGTGTGAAACAACTTTCTTTGCAGTTTAAAGGGGTGAACCACCAGAGGTTCTGTCCCAGTCGATTTGAAAAAGTCAGCAAATTCTAGGGCACAATCGCGGCCTTTGACAATCCAGTAGGTTTTAATGAGATCACCGCGTAGGTGCCCGTAATTGAGAGGAATAAAATTAATTTCAACTAGTCTGGCTTCGTATGGCAGATGACTAAGCTTCTTGACCATCTTTGTAGCCCCCGCCTGCACTCGTTCCAGCTGTAGATAATCCTTCTTAAACAATGGAAGCCAGGCCTGAACGGTATATTCCAAGTAAGATCAAACAAATGCCCGGTATGTTTTTTGGAATATTTCCCTATCAATTTGTGCAAATCCACGTCTGAGTACAAATAAGACCTGTGTCACGCGTTTAGCTGCCTTTAAACACAGAGAATTTGACTTAATTGAGGATTTTTTTAGAACACGGAGGATCATCTGTTACTTGACAATCGAAAGGGTCTGCCCACTTGGAAGATATTGGTAGGAATCATCCTCCTCACTGGTCCTCATCGTACGGAGTCTTATGACAAACACACTTCCCAACGTTTAAATTACAGAGCCAACGAGCAAATCAGCTGCTAAGATGGTTGATGCTCTCTTAAAGTGTGTGGCTATCGGCATCAGATCTGATGACCCTCCACAATTTAATATCGTCTACAAACATGTTGGCGCTGCAGCATAGGTTGTCGACACAGTCGTTTTTGTTGTTGTAAGAAGAATAACGGCCCTAAGATGGAGCCTTGGGGGACACCACTTAAAACCGGAGAAGGAGCTGACTTCGAGGTATCGATGCACACAGTTTGCAGTCTTCCTGTAAGAGAATCTGTGATCCATGTCAGCAGCATTCATCGTATTCCAATTTCAGATAATTTATAGATAAGACGTTTGTGTGGGACACTGTCAAACGCTTCTTAAAATCAGTGTGGATGATGTCAACCCTACCATCATCGCCCAATTCACAAGCCCACTGCTTTGTGCAGAGTAATAAACTGAAAAGACAAGAGCAATTCTGTCTGAAGCCATGCTGGAGCTCTGAGAGTAATCGGTTTTCCTCCAGGAAAATCATGGTCACCTTCTTAATTATTGATTCCATTATTTTACAGAAAATGGGGGTTAGGCTGACATGGTGATAATTTCTGACATTAGATCGAGCCCCACTCTTGTATATGCAGTATATATTTGCTGCCTTCCATTCGGATGGCAGTGTCCCAGATTCAAATGGCGAATTGAATATATGCGCTAGCGGTTTGGAGAGTTCGCTCGTCAGTTCTTTGAAGAACTTTGCCGGTTAATCTTCAGGACCAGATGACTTGGCTTCTTTGAGATTTTGCAGTTCTCGTTCCACGAGGGGTTCCAGGAAGAGTATATATTCGAGCACTGGACCGGCGTCTATGACAGCGCTGTTGACGTGGTCAAGTTGAAGTTCAGGTTCTATAGTGAATACCGAGGCCAAAACCGACCTAAGCACCCGGCTTTCTCGCAACTTTCAACGATTTCAACCCCATTCCCATCCATAAGTACAGCGACTGGGTCCTTGATTTTTAATCGAATTTTTATATAATGGAATAATATTTCAGGTTTATTTGCCGCCTGTTGGATAATTATTGACTCATAGTTCTTCTTTACCTTGTGGATCATTTTTGACTGCATTTCTTTGGTGACCAAATTCCTCGAGATGTTCTGCTGACCATGTTTCCCTGAATATTTTCCATTTTTTATCTTTATTTTGTAACTGCCTGTTCAGTTCTCTTGATAACCAGGCAGGGCGACTAATCTTTTTTGCCCCTTCACTGGACAAAGTCGTTTCAATCAGATCGAATGAAATAGTCTTAAATGATCGCCAGTCATCCTCCGGATTCCCTTTGTGCAAACATTCTCATTTAACGGGCACCAATTATTTTATCATCACATTAAAATCAGCCTTCTTTAATATTCGCTTGCCTTCCGTTCTCTTCTGGCGCCGAGAATAGAGTGATTAATCCCGCATCAGCGTACTATGGTCAGTCTTACCGAGGAGTGCAATGAAATACACTTCATCAATGTAAGAGAAGTCCTTGGTAAATACTAGGTCCAGGCAATTGCCTTTCTGGTTCTCTCTAAATGGCGTAGGTATGTAAACCTTCTGTGCCAGAGGTTGGTTGAGAGTGAGATCCATTAGCTTGCTGCCGAAGGAAGTTGGCGCACCTTTGACTGTCAGATTTACCCAGTCCGCTGTAGGTGCATTGAAATCGCCAGCAATAAGTACCTCCAGGTGACTTGCAACTTCCTTGACCAAATACAATTACCTGTCGTCTTCGTCTTTAACAATAGGTTCATCTATACAAAATCATATTATTCACCTGACATAGCCTCATTTCTC
>WEDG01001745.1:0-142500 GCA_017591395.1 Schistocephalus solidus
ATATATATATATATATACCCAACACCCTAACCACCTAGGCTATGAGAGCCATGACTTCATTCAAACTTGGATCAATCTATCCGCTCCCATCTGTTGCAACGTATGGAATCCACCGATTCGGATTCAGTTAGTTCGTGTAACAAAATGCACTTCTTTACCCCATCAATTCCACCCAGGAGTTATAATCCATGAACTGTGACATGCAAATCGGCACCGACTGGCATAAATAACGAACACCATGTGTTGGACAAGACGGACTGATTGGTTTTTGTCGTCTGCATTATTCTGTGCGCTCTTTAGCCTGACCACACAAGAGTCTACAACTTACTGGGAACCCTACTATGAAATAATCCTTATGCGGGATTTTCCAGCTGGTCGGTCCTTGCGTAGGGAGAAGTAAAGACATGGAAGGGTGCCGTGTATAACTACGGCAAAGTCTCGATTCCACTGTCCTAAATAACCAATTTACGCATAGAAAATGTTCAAAAAGTTCTGAATAACGAACACATTTTGCGGATACTGAAGCCGCTTCTGTAATATCTTCAACAATTGGATGCATTCGTTGAAATCTTGCTTT
Source organism: Schistocephalus solidus (assembly GCA_017591395.1). NCBI lineage: Eukaryota > Metazoa > Platyhelminthes > Cestoda > Diphyllobothriidea > Diphyllobothriidae > Schistocephalus > Schistocephalus solidus. Next base: position 578 of record WEDG01001745.1, read on the forward strand.
TAACAGTTCAGATATAAACGTAAGAAAGCGGTTTGTTCTCGCAGAGGAAGGTCAGGAGAGGCCAGGGTCTGCGGACAAGTAAAATATGATGACATTTTTCGCCACCTTTGTACACAGCGAGAACCTGTAAATATGCAAAAAAGACAGCATATACAGGAAATCCAACCTGGAAATTTCCTTTCCGCTGTGCAATGGCCACTACTTTGTGCAAAATTTTGATTAAAAGGACGCCTTTTTTACGGGCATAAGACTGTGAAGCGTTCGCTCGATAACCATATAGTTGCATGCAAACATCTATACTTGGTCGTGCCAAAATTTGTTAGTGAAAGAAAAATATGGTTTAAGCTGCAGGTGAAAAATACTACTGACACTGATATCAGTACGGAATCACTTCCATCAACACTAGCTGACTGAAGGTGTTAAAAGGTTAGGATGTTCACAAGCATAAAGCACGTAAGACGTGCAGTCCACTACTGATCGAACCATGATATCAACGGTTGTACTGAGCTGCTGTTTGTTCTAACTTCGCCGTTCAAATCCTTGACTTCACTATTCTGGAAGGCCAGTGACTAGCAATTTTTTATGGGCTTTTAATGGTTTTTCTATGTAAGTATACTTTGAAGGTTTTTTGGAGTTCAAATCTGTAGTTTTGGTAAAGATGACGAACCTACGGGGGATTGATGTCTCACTACAGGGTGTAACTGCTCGCTTTACATAAGTAAAGCATGAAATGCCGTAGGAACATTCAGTACCGGCTGCTCTCCCTCGCACTCTCTCTTCCTACATTTGAAACAATGCAGAATTGCGGTGAAGCTCCCCTATCCACCTTTTAGCTCACCCTTAACAAGTATGAAGTTTCGCCAGCTGTAAACTCCTTCTTACGTAGACGCGTGGAAAGTTCTTCGTGGGAGCCCAAAAGAGATTTTCCTCTTAATGCCGCACAGAAAAGTGTTTTCAATCAGAACCTTAGAGAGTCACGTAGTGATCACCTTGTTAACGTTTCAATTCTTTTATTCATCAGTAAGAGAGTCTGTTGGTCATCCATTTTCAGATGCATGCTACTGTGGCTACTTGTAATAAGAAGTAAGAGGTTTTATGCGGACGCAGATGGAATGTAATACCCTGGAAGTAAACTGATGATAAGTATATTTTAAATAGTTCAAAAAGATCCGGGGAAATTTTGAGACCCGATGATACTAGACACCACCCGACCAAGGGGACATACAAGGATCTGAGTTTGTATGCTGTTGTTAATCCGTGTATGTGCATACCTTATATAACAAAAAACGCTCGGGTACTGTAAGTAGATAATTCAGTTGCCCGGGCAACCACTTCGAGAAAGTAGAATATCGTTGTGCGCAAGTAAAAAATCACGCAAATTTCGCCATAGCAGAGTATTTGAGACCGGAAATATGTACTTTCAATATCTGGAATCTCAACGGCAGTTCCGATGGTCCGAACTGATAAAGGAATAACTATTTCTGCATTTGATAACCATTCATTTAGACATAAGCATAAAAACAGATTGCTAACTGGCGCACGAATAACACTGACCTAAGGAAGTTTGAGGGAGGACGCCCGTACTTTCCGCTTCAACTACACATCCAGAGTAAAAAGGGAGTCCATTATTGTTTGTTACACATTTTGGGTGGGACACGTAATACCGGAGGAAAAGCGTCGTACTTCATGCTTTAAAACCTAGCAAGACAACGTCGTCGAGACTCACCTTACGAAGTGGCGTGATTAATAGCACTCATAAACATTGATTCTAACTCCACGGAGAATGTGCTGCGTGTCGAGAATGTGGTCCAGGTCCCCTGTCGGCCGAAGTGTAATGTAGCCACTTCCACTGGGCTTCTTTGTTTTGGAACTCATACACATATACACATCGAGCACTTCCCCAAAGTGTGCAAAGTGGGTCTTCAAGTCCTCCCGGGTGATTGCAGCCTTTACACCATCCACGAATAATTCAATAGGCTTCTGTGTTCTACCAACAGCTTGGCGGTCCTGCAAGCCTTTTTCCTGTTGTTCCTGCTGCTGCCTTTGTTTTTGTTGTGGTGGTTGTTCTGGTGGTGGTGGTGGTGGTGGTAATGATTGTTGCTGTGGTGGTGGTTGTTGGGGTTGTGGTTCCGGTTGTTGCACTTGTTTTTGTTGTGGGGGTGGTTGTTGTTGTTTTGGTTGTGGTGGTCGTGGTTGTTGTGGTTGTTGTGGTGGTGGTTGTGGTGCTTCTGGTGGTGGTGTTGGCTGTTTTTGCCGTTGTGGTTGTTGTTGTTGTGGTTTTTGTGCTTGTGGTTGTTGTTGTGATGGTATTAGTGCTGGTTTTTGTTGTGGTTGTTTTTGCTTTTGAGCGGGCTTTGTTAGGCTAGAAGCCTTCTGTTTGGAAAGCTCGGGTTGGTGCTTCGAAAGCAGTGGCTGCCGATCAAAATTTTGTTTAATCCTAGAAAAGAAACAAACGGGAGCGTTTCTTTCCTGCAGGAAAATTCATCAGGGGGTAAGTATAGCCTATGTAACCGACCCCACAAACGAGAACTAGTGGAACGTGTCTTACGGGAAAGAAGTATTCGGGGTTATACGTATGAGGCCTCAGAGCGCGACACTAGGGAAACCAGTATTTAAAATGTATCCAGGATCAGATTCCTACGGTGCCCACATAGCAGTTCAATCGTGAATAGCTTACGCCCACAGAAAAATCTGTTCCGCTCTTAGGTGAATATAACCGCCTTCGATATGCATTATTATATCCAAAGAAGTTATCTAGCCGAGCCTAATTGCGAGCTCGATATTGGCCTTCAAGGTACGACATTCGTGGGCTTTGACATTACATCAAATTATATGGCATTCAGAAATGACCAAATCAAGTCAAAAGTCAGAATCTTATCGCGGATACGTGATCGCCGAACACCAAAACAACGATATAAACGCGACATGGAAAAAGCTCTTAAATTGGTGGACGATTGCTATGATATAACTGCTACAGGGCTATGGATATGATCTTCTTAGAAGTCCTTGCATACTCAAACTAAACGTACTGCGGCACTGAATTGCCAGAAAGGTCAGGTAGCTAATTGGCTGATCACATTCAAATAACAATTTGAAGAAATGACGCAATCAGATCAGCCTTATGTGAAATATGATCTCATAATCATTCTTTCGACTGGACCCTTAAAATAGTCGAGGTATGACCGGACTATATGATGTATAGACAACATAAACAGTGAAACAGGTGCCTACAATCATCCAAAACACTCCTCTTTTCACTGGCAGAAATCTAAAATACATGCCTAGAAGATATTAGGCACTGTACGATTGAGTCTTGCTTGATGGCCATTTGTCCTAACCTATGCAACTTGTAATGTGGTCAAAAGCAAACCTAAAGGATACCAAATTCCAGCAATATAATTGCCTCTTTGAAGTCGAATGCGAAAAACAGTAACAATCCACCAATCCTAACTGATTTTAACTCCGATTTAAACCGATTCAACAGCTTCAGAAGCTTTGAAGGAAGGACACGATAATAGGTAACCCCAGTAGTACGGATAACCTTGCGCTAAATTCCAAGGGGATTCTCCCTGAAATTTGGCATTAGGCCACCTGTCCTATGATGAGGGTATCTATTCAAATGTTCAACCGCTTTAAAAAAAGAAGCCTTGACGAGGATGAACTTCGATGGCCATTCCTGGCTTACAATTCATCGTGAGCCAGCTACAGCAAAAGCAAGGTTTGGATAGCCTGAGCTTTTTATCGGGTCAGTTAGCGTTAAGTAGTCCGACAGTCTACCACTGAGCCTCGACTACTAAGCGATCCCAGTCTTCTGTATATGTCTGTAATTCTCATGTGTCATTTCTGGTCGCTATCTATGAGAATGTCAGTGAGGGCTCTATATTGGGCTCCAAGACGCCACAAAGCGAGTATGTTCGGTAACGTGATTGGATAACGGCCCTCCTAGCATAACCTTGAAAATAATATCATACACAATAAAACCCCGTAAAGGCCATCCTCAAAATTAGTTCAGAATTCGTGGTCAAGCTGCGCACCTGTGACTATCCGCCGACGCAAAATGCAGTCGTCTTTCAGCCAAGAAAAAGTCTGCTACGACGGAACGCACAGGGTTTTCTCTCGCTCCGTCAAATATCTCACTTCAACAGCCAATGAAACGGCAAGGAAGGTTGTGTCGCCACCGGTAAAATCAAAGCATCTCGTAGCCAGGGTTACAATCGGGTACGTCGACGAAGACAGTAGACTGACATTTCCGCATCAATTCGAGGACCCGGCATCAACCTCTTCCTGTAGTGCGTACCCAACGGCCGATACCGGCGAATGAGCTCTTAGGGCTGATGAAGGCATTTGGAGAGGGGTGGAGACCTGTCTCAATGTGCGCAAATGCTCCGCGTGATGGCGTATCCACGCCATGCTACAGTTTTATCCTGTTGACCGACTGAACAATTTTCGACACGTATGCAGCAATAGGTGGGGCGTCAGCAGAGGTCCGGAGACTCTGCGTCGCCAGCCAAGGAGTACATGTTTCGAGTCAGTGGTCCTGTGACTGTTATGGTAATTTTGGTGTACACTGAAGGAAAATTTGCAAACTATCGACCTAAATTGCTTTATCCAAACTCACTGTTTTGTAAATTAGATGACGATGAATCCACGAGGTAACAAATTTGTGACGCTTATCCTCCGACCCGTCTTTGCATAACAAAGGTAACGAATGGAAAGACGACAGCAGTTTGAATTTACAGAAAATCAATACCACTTAACAACAAGAGTCGCGAGATCCACATACTGAATAAAATCCAGATCAATGCGTTAGCTTCAAAACATCAGAGAATAGGTGAGGAGGAGTTAACACAACTCACAGCCGCGCCATGAAATCTAGTGAAAATTTGCTGCCTCATTGACGATCCAAACTTCCTTGCATCTAATTTCAGACAAGAGCCTGGGCAAATTAAGTGGCCACGAGGAACGCGAGAGTGTACGAGTGCTTCTAGCGCCATTGACGATGAGCCAGACTTTCCGACCCTTATCTGCCCCCATAATGCACACGAGTGTATGAAAATGCAGCAATTAAAAAGACGTGAGTGTGAGCAATCAAGTCGGTATCGCACCGGGGAGAAGCTATCTGCAAGGGAATATGGAAGGGTGACATAGAAACTAAATCTAACAAATACTGCCACCTAGCTCCATTACCCCTCGTGTGATGCTGCCTCTGATGATGGGTACGAAAAGTGAATCCTCCGGGTTCCGCGCTAAACTTCCTGGCGTTGCGTACGGCTCGCTGATTGAGCGGCTACTAAAGTCAGAAATGGTCATTTCAGTTTCCCTTGTCTTTTGATCGGTTATGTCATTCATTCCACGAATGCGGTTCCTCGAAACGACCAACCTCCTTGCATTTATTGCCCGCAACGCCTTAAGCAGAGTGTTGCAACGCGGGCGCGACAAACTCGAGTGATCCAGTGTTTCCAGCATGCCAGTGAGGCCAAACTGCCAGTACTTATCCGCCCATAAAATCTACACAAGTTATGACATTTGCGGCGATTTAAAGCTTGGCAGCTACGAGCACGCTAAGCCGTTACTCGCGTGAGTGCAGCCATCTGCTACGAGGAGGGAAAAGAAGTTGGCACAGAAATGGATCCTACAAAGCACGGCCAGCCTGTGTTCATTGCCCTCACGTAGTTGCTGTTCATGATGATGGGCTCGAGCATGAGATCGGAGAGCTCGAGTGCAGATATGTTTCTTCAGCAAAGCGATGTCACCTCTTTTAGCTGCTTTCTATAGGCTCGTGTTTTAAGCGCGTATCATAAAGCCTTCTTTGTAGGCTAATCCGGCGGATCATAAAATTTTGTGGCCGGTCTGGCAATGAACAGAGGTCCAGGAGCGCAACGAGATTGAATAGTGAGAGCCGGTAAATCCTTAGGGGACTTGGTAGGTCAGCCAGAACGTCGTGCTGGGTAAAAGCGCGTCGTCGGTCATGATATGGGTGCCATCCTTCTCCTCCTTATCCTTCGCCGCCTCCTCCTCGTCTTTCCACCTCCCCAGCGAGGAATCGAGCCAAGGTCACGGAAGATTGACTCGGGTGTTGCAGAGTGGGCGTTTGCCCGATCGTCTGATTCGGAGTTATGTGTGTGACGCTTGACGCCCAGGTCGATATCGAGATGTCCCACGGGGCGGGGTTGCGAACGCGAGCGTATTTCGTGGTAGGCAATTATCGTGTCTGAAGGTGCTTTCAAAAAGCGATCAGAGTTATTCCTTCCGGTTTGAAAATACGCAAACCAATACATTTTCGCGTTGGGTTAGCTCGAGAAAGTGTCGTGCTTGGTAACGGTGTGGAGAAGCGCGTGATGGAGCTGCACGGTTAGTCGGCTTCTTATCCTGCTCTCCCTCCATCTCTCTCTCTATCTCTCCTAAATTTAACCTAAAGCAAAACCCTACCACTGACCTTTACCTTAGCCATAACCTCGACTCTAAGACTAACCGCCTTTCCTATTCGCCTATAACCCGTACATTGTAGAAAAATGTTGCGATTAAAAGATGATGAGGTGCGAGCAATCCGAGTCGTTATCGCTCGAGGTGCAGCTATCACTTGCCCTTCCTCCGCGATGGGGCAGAGCAGTGCTATCCCTAAATAGGGCTGCTCGACATCCCAGACGGCTGCCGAACTCCACTATGGGTCGCGGTTTGTTTTGAGTGGAGAACGACCCGGAGTTAGTCTGGGCTGCCTGCGAGGGTTACTGCCGCCCCCAACGTAGGATGCTTTTTGAGAGGGAGAGTGGGAAGTTCGGAGAGTCAGACTATACCGGGTGTGGAGGCACACACAACACCGGAGACCCTCACCGGGTTTAGCCCTGCCGGTCGTGACGGTTGCCCGGGGTGTGGCCACGCTGGGAAGAACCCAACTTCGAGGAGCCAAGGTGAGAGTTGGGTACCAGTTAGAGGCAGCCACAGGAGCGTCACCACCTGTGCACGAGACAAATGGAGCGAGCAAATGCAAGCTGTGTGGGTGCTGCCCCTAACTAGTACCCCTACACCCCATCTGTTAACATAAATATGTGGTATACATGCTCATGCGGTTTCTCGTTGATTTATGCCATCATTTTCTTATGCAGAAATCAACAAACGTTTCTTGTACGATTTCACCAGACGGTTTATTCACCTCCTGTTTCTAGTATTGAACAGTTTGTCCCTGCCTGTCAGGGGACGATCACTGAAATGTATATCTGTGTTTCTTTTCTGGCCTCACAACCTAACGAGTTCGATTTGTTCGCATATTTAATTTCATCCTAGACCCCTGGTGGCTCTGACCCCAACTGGCACAAGAGTCTCTTGAAACATAGTCTGCTGTTCAGGCCAATGGTATAATTATGCCCTCAAATACAAAATTTCAAATCGAATGTGGCTTTACTCTGGTAACTAGAACGCATCTAATGTACTTCTTGATTAGACCGATACAGGCGTATTTCTAATGGAATGTGTTAAGGAGTGAAATGCAGCAGTGAAGCAGCAGGCAGAGATCTGGGGATGCGAGGGAGGGCAAGTGGAAAATAGAGAACGCAATCGATGGTTCAGGGCTGGTACCCAGGCAGGGCGTAGGCTGGAGCCACAGTGAGCATAGATCCTGTGCTTCTAATTTAATCCGCGCGCCAGATAGGCAGATTATCAAGGAATATTGTTTGCCGATGCGTCATGAAACTGCTAGTATTCGCAAACAAGGCGTGCTGATGATGCACTCTATGGACCCATTCTATGCCTGGCGTTGGACCACCTGAACTTTCAATGTACACTGAAGTGCAGTTGGGTGCTAATCTCGCTAAGCTCTTCTGAAGATAGTATGGATTGTTTTATTGCTATTGCCAGGGCTATATCTATTCTTTTCGTGGCAGACGTTAGAGGTTGAAATTTGTCGACCAGCAGGGCGGGCAGCGATCTTTCAGCCCTATCTTCAAGTGATTACAAGAAGATTCATTTGACCCACTTTGCGAAGAGAAATTCGGCAGCGCCGGTAGGATGAAAGCCCACGCAGCAAGAGGGGCTTTGAAGACAACCAACGCTCTGGCCAGGCTGAGCTATGGGCCCACACTGGGAACCGTGGGTGTAATGCCGACATCCTACTGATTACGGGAAATTGTGCGTCAAAATGATGTCGGTATTTTAATGTTGGCTCTATCAGGTTCACTTATCGAACGCAATCCGGTTGGCAAATAAACTGTTCCCTAGCAGAAATTGTTGGGGTTCTCTTCGGACCAAAACCACCATTTAGGCCCTAACCAGAGCATCTCACACTTCCTACTATTCATCTAAATTATCTCTGGATGGAAAATCAGAAGCAGTGTCGCACTAATCTCAAACCCCACTGACTCACAGTGAACGTTAACACCCTATCGCAAAATATAGATGATAACGCGCAATGACAAGGGGCAACAATGAAGCAGCAGCAGCAGCAGTAATTAACCAAGAAATCTGTCCACAAACAGTCTACGAGGGTCAGACCGGACTGGACTTGGATACTGTAGTGTCGAGTACGTGGGTCGCATGTTCCCGACCGCATCATCTCAAATATCTCATCAATGCAGAGTTTTAAAAGAAGCCTATATAACGAAGACACTATCAGGCGAATATTCCCGAAGACCATATTTCGAAGGAATCGGCATAGACTGACGTGGATTACGAATGAGGATCGAGTTCCTCCCCAGGCAGCAAACGTTCAAGCCACAACTTTTAGTATGTTGCGTTATCTTTAAAGAACGTCTTCTCATAGTGAACAAAAGGCAGTTAGAGGTGATCACTGTGACTCTTCGCCATCTCGTTCTCTCTCTCTCTCTCTCTCTCTCTCTCGTCATGACCTACTGAAAATATCCGATATTAGCTGGCTGGTCGGATCAAACGAAGATGCTTACTATGGCATGAATTCGCCAGCCAGTACATTCCATTTGCGGTATGATTCACTTCGCCTCTGACGACGCAGCCCAACCCTTTTGAGGCGCAAACTACTACCATGCTCCGCCCAGACGAAAAGTCATGCCCAATCTGCAGATTGTTCTGTTAGTTCAAACATTGCTCAAAATCACAAAATCTCTATTTTCATCGCAGAATTGCATGTTCCACCAGCGTGAAAATAGCTTAAAGGATTGTTTGAAGATGCAGAGGAAAAATTGCCTTCCAGTTTGTATTTGGCATTGAGGTTGGATTTCGCACGGTTCGCTAACACTGAATTCGTAATAATTGTGTTGGAGTTCTGTATGGCTTGCTGATGACGGCTAATGAGCCAGAAATGGCTATTTCAGTCTCCCTTACGCTGTCGGTTATTTCGTTGCCTATCTCACTGACCACTGTGTTGCTGCTGGCGGTGCTCACCAGAGTGAGCCTCAGGCGCAATGGCATGAGTGGGTCCCGTAACCAATCGGTGGCCACCTAGCTACCATTGTTGCTATTCCGGTCCAAACCGAGAAAAGACAAGAGCTCGTGGCGGAGTGGGGGTGCGAGCAATGGACGATCTAACCAACAGGTCGCGAGTTCGAGCCTGGGATGTCGCATCACATGGGGTTCGAGTACGCGGCCGGCCGATGACGGCTAATAAGCCAGAATTGACCATTCTAGTCTCCTCATCCTTTCGGGAATGGAATTCTACAAATTTGCTGCCTCGTTGACGGCCAAACTTCCTTGCATCTAATTTCAGACAAGGCCTGGTCAAATTAAGTGGCTAAGAGGAACGCGAATGAACAGTGCTTCTTTGCGCCATTGCTGGTGAACCAAACTGCCGACTCATACCACCCCCATAATACACACGGGTGTGAAAATGCAGCAATTAAAAAGACATTGAGTGCGAGAACATGAAAATCAGTCCACCGTAGGAAAGTCCTGCAACTGAATAAACTGAGACTTTATCATTTTCTTGATAGGCTAACAAGTAAATTTTTAAACCCACGCAGGAGAACTTCATTTGTCGACGTGTGAGAGGATCACTTTCGAGTTGTGCGAGGAAACATACTCGTTTGCTATAGCGAAATATTTGGCCAGTCTTTTGGATTCGTAGAAAGCAGATTGCGGAGGCGGCATAGAGCCTGCAAGCCTTACCGATTCGCTTCACGTGCAGAAGCTTTGACCGTTTAAATATTGCATCGCCTGCGGTTCGCCCTGTCATCTCGTTTAAGCGTGCTTTTGCCGAAAATGTTCGCACCTGAACTAATTTCGGCAAACGAACTCCTCTCAATGGAGATTAAGCACTGAAATCACACTACAAGCGAAAAATACAGACTCCCTAAGCGGTGATTCTTTAAATTTTCTTGGCAGGGGGCGCCAGTTGGCATGCAAAAGTATCACTGCACCGTCTGTCAAACACATGGAACCCAGAGTGTAAGAAGAAAACCAGCAGCGAGTGCTGACCCCAAACTCAAATGTCTCTGGTTGGAATTTTCAATCTAACTAACGACTTCAACTAATTAAGCAGTGGTTACTTCAATTTTCCTTACCAATTTCGATAATATTAAAGCAAAAATACTAGTCAACCAATTTATTCCTGCGTTTATTGGCAAATAAACTTGAGTAATTCGCACAAAATAGTTTCTGAAGCTGAATTCATTGCTTGCTTTTGGAAGAACATATGATTCCTTACACTTGCCTTCGCCTGATTTTCATTAAGATCAAAATTTTCGGTCATCGAAGGGATTTATTTGAAACCCTTCGTAGTTATATTTATGTTCGTTTATAGCACAGTGTGCAAAAATATTGACTTTGCTCTGTGATATTTAATAGCATAGAAAATTTCGTGGATGTGCGGTAACCTCTGATTTCACCCAAATCCTTCAATTTATAAGATCGAACACGTAGTGTTTTTTAGTAAAAGTCTTTCTGAGCCTCAAATCCACTAAAAAAACCAATGCATGTATGCTAAACTAATCGCCGAAGTTTTGATCACACGTTGCATGAGTTAGGTCATCGACTCTACGTCCTGACAACAATTACTAGTTACTGGCAGCGATGGCTAACCAGAACAGGTATGCTTTTAAGCAGAGGAACTTTTCCAAAAAGTACCCACACAAGCATCTGTTCTGTTTGATTTGTCTGCGTCACCCACAAGGCCACATGAAATTCTTCAAAATACTTCACAACGTCTCCAGCAAATTACAGAAGAGTTTTTTCATAAAACCAGATGCCTTTACCTGAAGATCAAGACCCCTATTGGGCAAGGAACGACCTATAAAATTAGACAATAGACGTCGCTGACAAGGATGAAAACGAATCAATTGCAAGTTCACGACATGCTGGGCTTTTATCAGGTCCTTTAAGATTAGTTCGATCTGTTGTCGAAGTTATTTCTCTATCTTTTTGACTTCTGTTCGAGAAGAAAATGGGGAGATTGAAATTCTACTGAAATGCTTCTCAGAACGACTTACATCAGGAAATACTCAATAGCATCACTGGTTGAATACTCGTTAGACCAGAACTCGCCATAGCCGCGAGCTCTTATGGAAGCAGTCAATGGAGTCTGGAGTGATCATTTATTGACCATTTGGTGTAGTCGGACAGGCATATGTAATTATGAGGGAAAACATGACTTCGGAACTCGAGCCGACGGAGTCACTTGGTGCCACAGTCTACCAACAGGGTTGGAGCCTCTGAAGGTGGAGAGGGGGCCGCCACGGCAGCAACAATGTCGACGAAGATCGAAGTCGCCTGTGAATGATGATCACTCGAGCTGCCCTTCCGTCGTGTCTCCCCAGTTCCACCTCCAGCCCTCGAAATAACCGAATAACCCCAGCGCGTTGGTTTTATTCCACAGTACTTGGTTTCTGATTTGCATAACAGAACCATGGTGGTGCCTAAAATTAAAAGAGTTTGTGACACCAACGCTGGAAAAATTAATTTCTGGCAGAGAGTAACCTGTCGCATATCGACTTTGGTGCCACAAGGGCCATTTGAAGTATCATCAGGAGATTCGTAAATGCCAATAAGCACACTTGGATGGATGCTTCGAGGCTGTGGCATGAGTTGGCTTGATCCCCCACAGTGGTGGAGGACTGTACATCACCTGATTCGTCTTCTATTTTAGGATGCCAACGTCCAAGAGCCGAAGGATTGACCCCGCACGTCCGCAGTGATGTCCGAAAAAAGTTACCGGTGCGGAAACCAGTGCAAACATCTTCGTTATATCATCGCCAGGTTGAACGTTGTTGTGACCGCAGATTTGGGCATCATCCAGGGTGCTCGAATGGGCTACCAACTACAAAAGGTCACCACTAGAGCGCAGTTTTAGGAGAAATTCCCAGTATAACTACCAAAAAGTCGGAAACTGGTAACTTGCGCACTTTGGGGAATGTGGCAATGGCAAAAAGGGTGGAGAAACGCAGGGGTGACATTTTAGGGAGGATTTAAGTTGGAAAATATGAAATATTGCAGAGCATGCAAATGGATTCAGCCTAAATTAGTAGATGATAGCATAGCAGCTTTTGATTTAGATTTTTTACGCTATTCTTATAGGCTGGACTCAGACCTGATTGATTATTTAAATATCGTGAAATCTCACAGTGACTCCTAACTACATATATGTTTTTTATTTCTTGTCCCTACATAGGATATATAGTTATTAGGTCATTTCTACAGAAACAAACGCTTTTTCTTACCGGTGAGCCTTGAATGGAACGGGTATGTATTTTGAAGTATTCACTTGTAAGATCTGGAGATATTTGCATGGTGATTTGCGTTTCCAACTAACACAAGGCCTACTGAAGCCGCCCATAAACGAAAACAATGCATAACCGGATGCCTATTTATTATCATAGGCACTAACAGAAGTCCCATGGGGAATAGGAACAGGAGTAGGTTTATTTTAAAGAAAATACATAACCTTAGGAAAGCTGGAGATACAGATTACATTGCATCCTAAAAATAAATAAGTACCACCAAGTTCTTGTGAACCGCAGTCCTTCATCGAGTGCCAGATTGTTATAAAAAATTGCACGAAGAACGTTTTGAATTCATTAAAATAAAGACTACTGAATGTTCACACATTGAAACCTCCCCGATATAGGCACATTACTCAGTTAAAACTATCATTTCCAAGTAACCAACACGCATAAATCGAAAGATATCTAGACAAAGTGAACGCACTTGCGTATATGAATTGTGCTGCTACGGTAGGCCAGTGTCTTTCGCAACGTCACTCAAGCTATCTTTTTCATTTAACTTAATATCGGGAGCTTCTCTTAATATTTTATGAGTATGGAAGGCGGAAATAGTCTCATACTTGCAAACCTCGAACCTCTGCCTCAATTTGGGAATGTTTTATGGATTTTGGAGCATACTTCAGGTACGTCTGTTGGCATTTATGAGTTGGCCTGATGCTATCAAATTTCGCAAATACAAGCCTGAGTCTCGACATTTGGGTTAATCTGACGTTACTAAGACTATTTCTTCATTCCGAAATAAATGCTCGAATCTCAGCCGTTCCTTCCTGCCCTCCGAAATCTGCTAGCTGTCAAAATTAGACTGACCCCAGCTGTGGCGCTTTCCGATTTTTCGAGGGTCATATGCCCGGATAAGTGATGGGCTTAGTGTTAAGTCTTGAGGACTGGGAGGCCAATGCCAATGAGAAATGTGAGGACTGTCGTCGAACTTACTTTAGTTTCACATCTCATTGTGAAGCAGCTCATCCAATGATGCAACTAGACCATGCACTTCAAGTGGTCTGGGCAATGCACGTTTGCAGATCGTACGGGCATGTTAATGTCATCTGATTATTCCTGAAGCTTTCTCGGATATTCTAACTGCCTTGCAGTTCCTTGAATGAGGTCTTCAGTGTGCCTGCACAAAGAAGTTTTTCTCCACCTTGCTTGCGACTACTCGTACAGATGTCTTTCCTGAACAATCACTCGAACACTTTCTCTTCATCCCTCATTACAAATTGCATAAGATCACAGTAGCATCTAGCCCCAAGTAACTTCGGTATTTGGACTCTTTTTCTGGCAATTCCCCATCGGTATTCTCGGATGCAAACGAGGCAAAATTGCTTGACTATGCTTGTTTAGCTTTCGCTAACAATTCCTACATCTGGTTTCTACAAGAGCGTTGTCAAAGAGACGACTCTGTACACCCTAGACTTCACGCTGAGGGGGTTGGTGGGCACTGTGGTGATTCTAGCCAGAGCGTTTTAGCCTGACTCAGTTCTTGTTAAATTTTAAATTCCGATAAGCAATTTTTTCATTCACCTTTTCGCTTCCTGTTGATGTACTCTTGGATACGCGAATTGGTCTACTCGTGCTCTTCGTTTTCCATTTAAATTGATGCTGTGTTTGTGGTATTTATCAGATGGCGCGGTTGATAAAGAACCGCCGTACAGTCCATGGTCTGCAGCATCTGGTACATTTCAGGTGTCATTTACCGCACAGACCCCCAAAAACACGAAGTTGTGAATTTACATTATGTAAAAGTGGTCAATGTTGAAATTTCTGAAAAACACGTAAATAGGACGGTCCAACATACTGGGAGGGAGCCTTACGCTATTTTTGAATGACATATCCGACAAAAACAAGGGAAACTGGAATGACCATTTCTGACTTAGTAGCCGTCATCAGCGAGCCGTACGCAACCCCAGGTTTAGCGGCACCCGGAGGATTCATTTTCGTACCCATCATCAGAGGCATCATCACACGAGGGTAATGGAGCCAGGGGGGTGGCAGTATTTGTTAGATTTAGTTTCTATGTCACCCATCCACATTCCTTGCAGTTAGCTTCTCTCGGTGCGATACCGACTTGATTTCTCGCACTCACGTCTTTTTAATTGCTGCATTTTCATAATTCGTGTGTATTATGGGGGTGGTAAGGAGTCGGCAGTTTGGCTCACCATCAATGGCGCAAGAAGCACTGTTCATTTTCGCGTTCCCTCGTAGCCACTTATTCTGCCCAGGCCTTGTCGGAAATTAGATGCAAGGAAGTTTGGGCGTCAACGAGGCAGCAAATTTGCTCTACCCCACTCCGCCACGAGCTCCTTGTCTTTTCGGTTTTGACCGGGAATAGTAACAATGGTAGGTGGGTGGCCACCGATTGGTTACGGGACCCACTCATCCCATTGTGCCCTGAGGCTCACTCTAGAGCACCGCCAGCAGCAACACAGTGGTCAGGGAGATAGGCAAATCGAAATTACCGACAAAGGCAAGGGAGACTGGAATAGCCATTTCTGGCTGATTAGCCGTCATCAGCAAGCCATACAGAACTCCAACACAATTATTACGAATTCAGTGTTAGCGAACCGTGCGAAATCCAACCTCAATGCCAAATACAAACTGGAAGGCAATTTTTCCTCTGCATCTTTCAAACAACTTTAAGCCAGTTATTTTCACGTTGGGTGGAACATGCAATTCCCCAAGTGATGAAAATAGAGATTTTGTGATTGTGAGCAATGTTTGAAACTAACAGAACAATCTGCAGATTGGGCATAACATTTCGTTCAAATGGAGCATGGTAGTAGTTTGGTGCCTCAAAAGGGTTGGGCTGCGTCGTCAGAGGCGAAGTGGAATCATACCGCAACTGGAATGTACTGGCTGGCGAATTCATGCCATAGTAAGCACTTCGTTTGATCCAGCCAGCCAGCTAATATCGGATATTTCATTAGGTCATGACGAGAGAGAGAGAGAGAGAACGAGATAGCGAATAGTCCCAGTGATCACCTCTAACTGCCTTTTGTTCACTATGAGAAGACGTTCTTTAAAGATAACGCAACATACTAAAAGTTGTGGCTTGAACGTTTGCTGCCTGGGGGAGGAACTCGATCCTCATTCGTAATCCACGTCAGTCTATGCCGATTCCTTCGAAATATGGTCTTCTTGGAATATTCGCCTGATAGTGTCTTCGTAATATAGGCTTCTTTAAAACTTGCATTGATGAGATATTTGAGATGATGCGGTCGGGAACATGCGGTACCCACGTACTTCGACACTCAGTATCCAAGTCCAGTCCGGTCTGACCCTCGTAGACTGGGGGTTTGTGAACAGATTTCTTGGTTAATTACTGCTGCTGCTGCTGCTTCATTAAGTTGCCCTTGTCATTGCGCGTTATCATCTATATTTTGCGATAGGGTGTTAACGTTCACTGTGAGTCAGTGGGGTTTGAGATTAGTGCGACACTGTTTGATTTTCCATCCAGAGAGATAATTTAGCTGAATAGTAGGAAGTGTGAAATGCTTGGTTGGGGCCTACACACACATCAGACAACTGACCGACTCGGACAGTGTCTGATGGTGGTGGTTGGGGAGAGAGTGAGGTCGACAGCTCAGCGCATGTTCCTCACTATAAACAATCTGACGCGCTTGAAACTATCACGGTGCGCTAAAAGCCGTGGTTTGGAAGGTTGCCAACTGACGGAATAACTCGAACCGCATGGTCAGCCCAATGTGTGTTTTGTGTGGAGTGGCTGACTGGCGGACTGAGAGTCAGGCTGCAATGGCTCCTTCTTAATGTGGCCTTTATGGCACTCCCACTCCGTGGGATCCGAGCCAGGTGTGGTGGCACGCCCAGGGGCGGCTCCGGCCGCGCCAGCCAACTGCGACCTCTCTCATCTCCGGTCTTCTTGCCTGTGTCGTGAAACCGGGCTCAGGTGAGGGGAGGAGAAGAGTGTGCGGTAACGTTAACCGCCCTGTTTGGAAGGTTGCCAACTGACAATTACACTCAGACCTCGCAGTTAGTCCAATGTGTGTTGTGTGGAGTGGCTGACTGGTGGTCTGAGAGTCAGGCTGCGATGGCTCCTTCTTAACGTGACCTCTGGCTATCTCTCACATGTGATATGTAAGCCGTTAAACCCCCTGTTGTGTGAAATCCTGGTGCTTGTGTTTGGGGGCCAGGTCGTGTACGTAGTACACGTAGACGAGGTCACCAGTAGCTGCGCTTGCTTCCGCATCAGACAACTGACCGGCTCGGACAGTGGTCTGATTGTGGGGGTGGGGGAGAGAGTGAGGTCGAGAGCTCAGCGTATTTTCGTCACTATAAACAATTTGACGCGCTTGAACCTATCACGGTGCGCTAAAAGCCGTGGCTTGGAAGGTTGCCAACTGACGGGATAACTCGGACCGCGTGGTCAGCCCAATGTGTGTTTTGTGTGGAGTGGCTGACTGGCGGACTGAGAGTCAGGTTGCAATGGCTCCTTCTTAATGTAGCCTTTATGGCACTCCCACTCCGTGGGATCCGAGCCCGGTGTGGTGGCACGCCCAGGGGCGGCTCCGGCCGCGCCAGCCACCTGCGCCCTCTCCCATCCCCGGTCTTCTTGACTCTGTCTTGACACCGGGCTCAGGTGGGGGAGGAGGAGAGAGTGCGGTAGCTGCAGCGCAAGGCTACTATCACTTAAAACTAATTCATGCGCAAGTCACTGTCCCTGCACCACCTGGTGTGGAGCATACGGTGAACCTCGTCAAAATCGACGGTCGAACAGCCGAGTCAGTGGGGTTTGAGATTTGTGCGACACTGTTCGATTTTCCATCCAGAGAGATAATTTAGATGAATAGTAGGAAGTGTGAGATGCTTGGTTGGGGCCTAAATGGTGGTTTTGGTCAGAAGAGAACCCCAACGATTTCTGCTAGGGAACAGTTTATTTGCCAACCGGATTGCGTTCTATAAGTGAACCTGATCGAGCCAGCATTAAAAATACCTACATCATTTTGACGCACAATTTTTGTAATCAGTAGGGGATGTCGGCAGATTACACTCACGGTTCCCAGTGTGGGCCCATAGCTTAGTTGGCTAGAGCGTTGGTTGTACTAAAGCCTTCCTCTTGCTGGCGTGGGTTTTCATCCTACCGGCGCTGCCGAATTTCTTCGCAAGTGGGTCAAATGAATCTTCTTGTAATCACTCGAAGATAGGCCGAAAGACGTTGCCCGCTTGGTTGATAAATTTCACCCGTAACTTCTGCCACGAAAAGAATAGATATGGCTCTGGCAATAGCAATAAAACAATCCATACTATCTTCAGAAGAGCTTAGCGAGATTGGTACCCAACTGCACTTCAGTGTACATTGAAAGTTCAGGTGGTCTAACGCCAGGAAGGTATAAATGAGTCCATAGAGTGCATCATCAGCATGCCTTGTTTGCGAATACTAGCAGTTTCCTCTATGACGCATCGGCAAACAATATTTCTTGATAATCTGCTCATCTGGCGCGCGGATTAAATTAGCACAGGATCTATGCTCACTGTGGCTCAGCCTACGCCTGCCCGGTACCAGCCTGAACCATCGATTGCGTTCTCTATTTTCCACTTGCCCTCCCTCGCATCCCGACCAAACTTGCCTGCTGCTTCACTGCTGCATTTCACTCCTTAACACATTCCATTATAAATACGCCTGTATCGGTCTAATCAAGAAGTACATTAGATGCGTTCTAGTTACCAGAGTAAAGCCACATTCGATTTGAAATTTTGTATTTGAGGGCATAATTATAGCCATTGGCCTGAACAGCAGACTATGTTTCAAGAGATTCTTGTGCCAGCTGGGGTCAGAGCCACACTATGTGGGGTCAAGGATGAAATTAAATATGCGAACAATCGAACTCGTGTTAGGTTGTGAGGCCAGAAAAGAAACACAGATATTTACGACTCAGCGAATATGCAAGGTCGCGGGGGGGCAGTCCGTGATAAATGTACAAAATAAGTCATGTCGATGTGTAATCTTAAAAGTTCATCTTCTTTGTTTCTTGTACTTTTTGACCTAATAAATAATAAAGTATGCTTAGTCCTGGAAAATTATTCCCCGCTCAGTAAATATACCCTAAGATTCATTAGTCTCCGTTTTTATATATTGGGCAAATTTATTTCATTTATTTATATGTATAATCATTTGCTATTGTAAATTTACTTAACTCATTAGCGTTCGTTATTTCGTTGAGCTGTTTTTTGTTGCAATTTTTATTTTCCATAGATAAGGTTTCATTTTTACGATATGACGGAAGCAACTGGTTATGGGAATTTACGGTTGCCGATCGATAATTTATAGTTAGTCATGCGGTAGTGCATCAGAGTTCTACAAAACCCTGCCAATATTTTTTACAAGTTTCAATCGTTAAAGAACACTCACCGATCGCTAATGGAACTCACTCATCCCGCTCTGCCTTCGAACTCACTCTTGAGCCCCGCCAGCAGTGGCACAGCGGATAGTAGTAGTAAAGACACATGAACAATGCTGACAAAGACAAAGCAGACTGGAATGGCCATTTCTGGATCATTAGCCATCATCAGCCCGTCATACCCAGACTCACGTGGTGTTCACCCGGGGCTCGAACCCACGACCTGTTGATCAGAAGTCAAACGCCCCAACGATTGAGCCGATCGTCCCCTGACAGGTAGGACAACCGTTCAATACTAGAAACAGGAGTGTGAATAAACCGTCTGGTGAAATCGTACAAGAAACTTTTGTTGATTTCGTATAAGAAAATGATGGCATAAATAAACGAGAAACCGCATGAGCATGTATGACTTCACATATTTATGTTAACAGATATCTCGAAAGAAAAAAACCGTTCAGGTATACTTTGCATCAAGTACTGATAGAAGAGAAGAATCTAGTTCTACTCCTGGGTAGCCAACGAAAACAATATGAACTTCCATATAAAGATTATTTGCTCGAATGCAGATTCATTTTCTCTACATGGTTTCGTAAGAAATAAAAAATCTATTTGATTTTGTTGAAGAGAACGAATTGCGTTTACTACTTTTGCCTCTTAAATCATTGGGACTAACCGTTTGAGCGAATGTTTCCAATGATCTTGGTGTGAAGCAATTAACAGAGGTCGATGTTTTGTTGTAGTGAATTACACTGATATCAACACGATGTATTTAATCTCTTTAGTTTGGTCTGACTGTTGTCATGTTTTTCATTTTCAGCGACGGAGACCAATGAACCGCACGGCATTTCCATAAGCAGATTGTTATAAGCGCAGTACTTTCGCGGCTACCAATCTCCTTAGATCGCAGAATCAAACTGACATATTTGTTTTTAAAACAGGCCTACACAGCAGGATCTCTTGGTACCAACATATTGCGTGACAGCTTATCAACTGCAACCCGTACATGCGGCTAAAACCCGTCGGTCGCCCAAAGTACTACTTGAATTGTTGACATTGCCTCAAATATTTTCAACTTTGTTTAATGGCCCACTATAGACAACTTAATGGACTCGCAATGGGAAGTTCAAACGGACCAACCTTCGCCGACGTTTTTATGGATCGCCTAGCAGAAAAGGTGTCTTCCAAATTAAAGTTTATAACATGATATAGAAGATACATAGATGATAGATTCACGATTGTTGATAACAAGAAAGACGCTGAAGATCTTCTTACTACCATGAATAAATTGCATCCTAAGATAAAATTCACAATGCAAAAGGAAACAGTGCAACATGCTACCCTTCCTAAACGTCCTCATGTTGAGAGATGTTGATGCCTCAATAGGCGCTCTGTCTTCCAAAAAAATACCTGGAAAGGACACTACTCGAACTTTAAAAGCTTAGTGCCAGTACAATGGAAACGAAATCTAGTACAGACTCGTTTTAAAAGACCGATAAATATCTGTTCTAGTGAAACCCTAGATACAGAAATTGCCCGAATCAAATCAGCCTTACTTAACTGTGGATATCCTGCACACATCATTCAAAAGTACAACAACCACTTACGGCCAAAAGTGACGGAATATTCAATTCCGAAAGAGTCTGTTATGTTTTATTTACCTGTTAAGGGTGACAATATTTCTAATACAATCAAGCGACGATTACGCTGCACCATAGAAAGAACATACAATGCAGCTGAGATCATCTTTATCAGTTCTACTAGAAGCCTGTCAATCAACCAGCCAAAGGATGCCTTGTCGTTGCATGCCACCCCAAATTGTGATAATGTATTCACGTGTACTTGCGAATTAAAGTACATTGGGTAAACGCAAAGGCAATTGGCAACCAGGGCCGCTGAGCATTTACCTAATTGGCTGATTTAACAAAAAATAAAGTACCATGCTCTTCGATTACTAAACATCTATTGGACAGCGGTCACTCTGTTGACCTCAAAAGAGCTTTCAGAGTACTTGTTCAGGCACGAACAACTGGGGTTTTGCGCTACTTGGAAAAAGCGTATATACGTAGGGAAAACCGTGTCAGTTCGGAACAATGTGCAATGTCCTGAATACTTCGATTGTCGTAGTTCAACGATGTTTGGCACACCCCACCCGCATGGAGAGTTTTAGATCGACTAAGTTCTTGTTAGATGCTTAATTCCGATAAGCAATTTTTTCGTCAATCTTTTCGCTTCCTGTTGGTGTACTCTTGGATACGCGAATTGGTCTACTCATGCTCTTCGTTTACCATTAAAATTGATGCTGTGTTCGTGGTATTTATCAGATGGCGTGGTTGATAAAGGACCGCCGTACAGTCCATTGTCTGCAGCATCTGGTAAATTTTAGGTGTCATTTACCGCACAGACCGCAACAAACATGAATTTGTGCATTTGCTTAACGAAAATTCTCGCAGATGTGTCCGTCGTTGGGTGTTAAATAGCTTTCTGTAGTTTTCATCAACGTGTTACCGGAAGCACGTCAACGAGTGCCCAGCTTCATCAAGGCCGGCCGTCATCCAAAGCCATGACAGAAATTGTTTGTCGCTACAGTATCGTGAATTTACGGCAACAATTTATGACATTGCCCTCAGAGGGCCACCAACGCGAACACACGCACGAAAGCTAACGGTCAGAGGTCAGAGATGGTGCCTTTAAATTTATATGCAATGCCATCGAAATGGCCATTACTGTGAGTGTGCTCTCACAACGACCGCGAATTAAAACTATTAGTTAGTCGGACGTCAGCTAATCTTTGTACTGCTTTTTTAGGCGAAAACAAAGAAGCACATTCGGAAACCGGCATTCCAGAGTGCCTAAAATACCTTGCAATTAATGTTCGTGATTTCAGTTGTCTGATGCGGAAGTGCGCGCAGCTGCTGGTGACCTCGTCTACGCGTATTACGTACACGACCTGGCCCCCAAACACAAGCACCACAACAGGGAGTTGAATGGCTCACAGATGTCAAGTTAAGAAGGAGCCATCGCAACCTGACTCTGACTACCAGGCGGCCACTCCACACAACACATATTGGACTGAATGTGAGGTCCGAGTGTAATTGTCAGTTGGTAACCTTCCAACCCACGGTGCTTATCGCCCCGTGATATTCTCAAGCTCAGATCACACATGCGACAGCGGAGCCACATGGAGAAGTAGTAGAGAATCGTAACTGCCTCTTAATCAGCTATGCAGACTGAGAGCATGTTTTTTTCGCTGTGATGCGTGTGATCGTGCGAGGCTGATGAGGAGTGATGTATTGTTGTGGTAAAGCCGGCGGTGTTATACCACAGGTTTTCATTGAGACTACGGAATTTACACACATTGAAACCTCACCGATATAGGCACATTAATCAGTTAAAACTATCATTTCCAAGTAACCAACACGCATAAATATAAAGATATCTAGACAAAAGTGAACGCACTTGCGTATATGAATTGTACTGCTACCATAGGCCAGTGTCTTTCGCAACGTTACTCAAGCTATCTTTTTCATTTAACTTAATATCGGGAGTTTCGGTGAATATTTAATGAGTATGGAAGTCAGAAATAGTCTCCTACTCGCAAACATCGAACCTCTGCCTCAATTTTGGAATGTTTGATGGATTTCTGAACCTACTTTAGGAACGTTTGTTGGCATTTATGAGTTGGCCTGATGCTATCAAATTTCGCAAATACAAGCCTGAGTCTCGACATTTGGGTTAATCTGACGTTACTAAGACTATTTCTTCATTCCGAAATAAATGCTCGAATCTCAGCCGTTCCTTCCTTTCCTCCGAAATCTGCTAGCTGTCAAAATTAAACTGACCCGAGCTATGTGCTTTTCCGATTTCTCGAGGGTCAAATGAACGGATAGGCGATCGGCTTAGTGATAAATCTTGAGGACTGGGAGGCCAATTTCAAAGATAAATGTGAGGACTGTCGTCGAAATTACTTTAGTTTCACATCTCATTGCAAAGCAGCTCATCCAATGACGCAACTAGACCATACACTTCAAGTGGTCTGGGCAATGCACGTTTGCAGATCGTACGGGCATGTTAATGTCATCTGATTATTCCTGAAGCTTTCTCGGATATTCTAACTGCCTTGCAGTTCCTTGAATGAGGTCTTCAGTGTGCCTGCTCAAAGGCGTTTTTCCTCACCTTGCTTGCGACTACTCGTACAGATGTCTTTTCTGAACAATCACTCGAACACTTTCTCTTCATCCCTCATTAAACATTGAACAAGATCACAGTAACATCTAGCCCCGGGTAACTCCGGTATTTGGACTCTTTTTCTGGCAATTCCCCATCGGTATTCTCGGATGCAAACGAGGCGAAATTGCTTGACTATGCTTGTTTAGCTTTCGCTAACAATTCCTACATCTGGTTTGTACAAGAGCGTTGTCAAAGAGACGACTCTGTACACCCTAGACTTCATGCTGAGGGGGTTAGTGGGCACTGTGGCGATTCTAGTCGGAGCGTTTTAGCCTGACTCATTTCTTGTTAGATGTTAAATTCCGATAAGCAATTTTTTCGTCTAACTTTTCGCTTCCTGTTGTTGTACTCTTGGAAACGCGAATTGGTCTACTCATGCTCTTCGTTTTCCATTTAAATTGATGCTGTGGTCGTGGTATTTATCAGATGGCGTGGTTGATAATGGACCGCCGTACAGTCCATGCTCTGCCGCATATGGTCAATTTTAGGTGGTCTTTAACGCACAGACCGCCAAAAACACGAGGTTGTGTATGCGCTTCACGAAAATTCTCGCAGATGTGCCCGTCGTTGGGTGTTAAATAGCTTTCTGTCGATTCGGGAGTAGAGTTTGCTTTCTGGCCGCTTTGAAGGGCACACCATTGGGGGGATTGCTTAAATTCGGTCAAAGTACCTCCCCCTTATGCGGTGGCCAAAAACGGCACGCCATGGAACGCTCATTCCTACACGCCACCAATTCATCAATGTTAGCTCCCCGACCATATCTGGGGGTATGCTTGGTCGAAAATTTCCTTTAAATATTGCTTCTGTACTCACTCATGGGGGCTGAAGACCAAAACACACCGAAGCTATGCATCAGTCTTCTAGAGATGGGTGCACAGTCAGAACATATACACTCTCCTCTCCTCCCCGTCGTCCCTCCCTGACGCCCAGTTTGGCATCATTCAGCTACGCAAACTTGTAAACTCGGCCAACCGTCTGTAGTACGCAAGTCCGCGCGTGTAACCGGAAGCACGTCGACGAGTGCCCAGCTTCATCAAGGCCGGCCGCCATCCGAAGCCATGAAAGAAATTGTTTGTCGCTACAGTATCGTGAATTTACGGCAACAATTTATGACATTGCCCTCAGAGGGCCTCCAACGCGAACACACGCACGAAAGCTAACGGTCAGAGGTCAGAGAGGGTGCCTTTAAAGTTACATGCAAAGCCTTCGAAATGGCCATTACTGTGAGTGTGCTCTCACAACGACTGCGAATTAAAACTATTAGTTAGTCGGACGTCAGCTAATCTTTGTACTGTTTTTTTTAGGCGAAAACAAAGAAGCACATTCGGAAACCGGCATTCCAGAGTGCCTAAAATACCTTGCAATTAATGTTCGTGATTTCAGTTGTCTGATGCGGAAGTGGGCGCAGCTGCTGGTGACCTCGACTACGCGTATTACGTACACGACCTGGCCCCCAAACACAAGCACCACATCAGGGAGTTGAATGGCTCACAGCTCACATGTGGGAGATAGCCAGATGTCAAGTTAAGAAGGAGCCATCGCAACCTGACGCTGACTACCAGTCGGCCACTCCACACAACACACATTGGACTGACTGTGAGGTCTGAGTGTAATTGTCAGTTGGTAACCTTCCAACCCACGGTGCTTATCGCCCCGTGATATTCTCAAGCTCAGATCACACATGCGACAACGGAGCCACATGGAGAAGTAGTAGAGAATTGTAACTGCCTCTTAATCAGCTATGCAGACTGAGATCATGTTTTTTTCGCCGTGATGCGTGTGATCGTGCGAGGCTGATGAGGAGTGATGTATTGTTGTGGTATAGCCGGCGGTGTTATACCACAGGTTTTCATTGAGACTACTGAATTTACACACATTGAAACCTCACCGATATAGGCACATTAATCAGTTAAAACTATCATTTCCAAGTAACCAACACGCATAAATAGAAAGATATCTACACAAAAGTGAACGCACTTGCGTATATGAATTGTACTGCTACCATAGGCCAGTGTCTTTCGCAACGTTACTCAAGCTATCTTTTCCATTTAACTTAATATCGGGAGCTTCGGTGAATATTTAATGAGTATGGAAGGCAGAAATAGTCTCCTACTCGCAAACATCGAACCTCTGCCTCAATTTGAGAATGTTTTATGGAATTCTGAACATACTATAGGAACGTTTGTTGGCATTTATGAGTTGGCCTGATGCTATCAAATTTCGCAAATACAAGCCTGAGTCTCGACATTTGGGTTAATCTGATGTTACTAAGCCTATTTTTTCATTCCCAAATGAATGCTCGAATCTCAACCGTTCCTTTCTTTCCTCCGAAATCTGCTAGCTGTCAAAATTAAACTGACCCGAGCTATGTGCTTTCCGATTTCTCGAGGGTCATATGAACGGATAGGCGATCGGCTTAGTGTTAAATCTTGAGGACTCGGAGGCCAATGCCAATGAGAAATGTGAGGACTGTCGTCGAAATTACTTTAGTTTCACATCTCATTGCAAAGCAGCTCATCCAATGACGCAACTAGACCATACACTTCAAGTGGTCTGGGCAATGCACGTTTGCAGATCGTACGTGCATGTAAATGTGTCCTGATTATTCCTGAAGCTTTCTCGGATATTTTAACTGCCTTGCAGTTCCTTGAATGAGGTCTTCAGTGTGCCTGCACAAAGACGTTTTTCCCCACCTTGCTTGCGACTACTCGTACAGACGTCTTTTCTGAACAATCACTCGAACACGTTATCTTTATCCCTCATTAAACATTGAACAAGATCACAGTAACATCTAGCCCCGGGTAACTCCGGTATTTGGACTCTTTTTCTGGCAATTCCCCATCGGTATTCTCGGATGCAAACGAGGCGAAATTGCTTGACTATGCTTGTTTAGCTTTCGCTAACAATTCCTACATCTGGTTTGTACAAGAGCGTTGTCAAAGAGACGACTCTTTACACCCTAGACTTCATGCTGAGGGGGGTTGGTGGGCACTGTGGCGATTCTAGTCGGAGCGTTTTAGCCGGACTCAGTCATTGTTAGATGTTAAATTCCGATAAGCAATTTTTTCGTCCAACTTTTCGCTTCCTGTTGGTGTACTCTTGGATACGCGAATTGGTCTACTCATGCTCTTCGTTTTCCATTAAAATTGATGCTGTGTTCGTGGTATTTATCAGATGGCGTGGTTGATAAAGAACCGCCGTACAGTCCATGCTCTGCAGCATATGGTCAATTTTAGGTGGCCTTTACCGCACAGACCGTCAAAAACACGAGGTTGTGTATGCGCTTCACAAAAATTCTCGCAGATGTGTCCTTCGTTGGGTGTTAAATAGCTTTCTGTAGTTTTTATCAATGTTACCTCCCCGACCATATCTGGGGGGATGCTTGGTCGAACACTTCCATTAAATATTGCTTCTGTACTCACTCATGGGGCTGAAGACCAAAACACGCCGAAGATATGCGTCAGTCTTCTAGAGATGGGTGCACAGTCAGGACAAATACACTCTCCTCTCCTACCCGTCCTCCCTCCCGGACGCCTAGTTTGGCATCATTCAGCTACGCAAACTTGTAAACTCGGCCAACCGTCTGTAGTACGCAAGTCCGCGCGTGTAACCGGAAGCACGTCGACGAGTGCCCAGCTTCATCAAGGCCGGCCGTCATCCGAAGCCATGACAGAAATTGTTTGTCGCTATAGTATCGTGAATTTATGGCAACAATTTATGACCTTGCCCTCAGAGGGCCACCAACGCGAACACACGCACGAAAGCTAACGGTCAGAGGTCAGAGAGGGTGCCTTTAAAGTTACATGCAAAGCCTTCGAAATGGCCATTACTGTGAGTGTGCTCTCCCAACGACTGCGAATTAAAACTATTAGTTAGTCGGACGTCAGCTAATCTTTGTACTGTTTTTTTTAGGCGAAAACAAAGAAGCACATTCGGAAACCGGCATTCCAGAGTGCCTAAAATACCTTGCAATTAATGTTCGTGATTTCAGTTGTCTGATGCGGAAGTGGGCGCAGCTGCTGGTGACCTCGTCTACGCGTATTACGTACACGACCTGGCCCCCAAACACAAGCACCACATCAGGGAGTTGAATGGCTCACAGCTCACATGTGGGAGATAGCCAGATGTCAAGTTAAGAAGGAGCCATCGCAACCTGACGCTGACTACCAGTCGGCCACTCCACACAACACACATTGGACTGACTGTGAGGTCTGAGTGTAATTGTCAGTTGGTAACCTTCCAACCCACGGTGCTTATCGCCCCGTGATATTCTCAAGCTCAGATCACACATGCGACAACGGAGCCACATGGAGAAGTAGTAGAGAATTGTAACTGCCTCTTAATCAGCTATGCAGACTGAGATCATGTTTTTTTCGCCGTGATGCGTGTGATCGTGCGAGGCTGATGAGGAGTGATGTATTGTTGTGGTATAGCCGGCGGTG
This sequence comes from Schistocephalus solidus, assembly GCA_017591395.1. Lineage (NCBI taxonomy): Eukaryota > Metazoa > Platyhelminthes > Cestoda > Diphyllobothriidea > Diphyllobothriidae > Schistocephalus > Schistocephalus solidus. The sequence continues at coordinate 28,277 of WEDG01001745.1, forward strand.
TTATACCACAGGTTTTCATTGAGACTACTGAATTTACACACATTGAAACCTCACCGATATAGGCACATTAATCAGTTAAAACTATCATTTCCAAGTAACCAACACGCATAAATAGAAAGATATCTACACAAAAGTGAACGCACTTGCGTATATGAATTGTACTGCTACCATAGGCCAGTGTCTTTCGCAACGTTACTCAAGCTATCTTTTCCATTTAACTTAATATCGGGAGCTTCGGTGAATATTTAATGAGTATGGAAGGCAGAAATAGTCTCCTACTCGCAAACATCGAACCTCTGCCTCAGTTTGAGAATGTTTTATGGAATTCTGAACATACTATAGGAACGTTTGTTGGCATTTATGAGTTGGCCTGATGCTATCGAATTTCGCAAATACAAGCCTGAGTCTCGACATTTGGGTTAATCTGACGTTACTAAGCCTATTTTTTCATTCCCAAATGAATGCTCGAATCTCAACCGTTCCTTTCTTTCCTCCGAAATCTGCTAGCTGTCAAAATTAAACTGACCCGAGCTATGTGCTTTCCGATTTCTCGAGGGTCATATGAACGGATAGGCGATCGGCTTAGTGTTAAATCTTGAGGACTCGGAGGCCAATGCCAATGAGAAATGTGAGGACTGTCGTCGAAATTACTTTAGTTTCACATCTCATTGCAAAGCAGCTCATCCAATGACGCAACTAGACCATACACTTCAAGTGGTCTGGGCAATGCACGTTTGCAGATCGTACGTGCATGTAAATGTGTCCTGATTATTCCTGAAGCTTTCTCGGATATTTTAACTGCCTTGCAGTTCCTTGAATGAGGTCTTCAGTGTGCCTGCACAAAGACGTTTTTCCCCACCTTGCTTGCGACTACTCGTACAGACGTCTTTTCTGAACAATCACTCGAACACGTTATCTTTATCCCTCATTAAACATTGAACAAGATCACAGTAACATCTAGCCCCGGGTAACTCCGGTATTTGGACTCTTTTTCTGGCAATTCCCCATCGGTATTCTCGGATGCAAACGAGGCGAAATTGCTTGACTATGCTTGTTTAGCTTTCGCTAACAATTCCTACATCTGGTTTGTACAAGAGCGTTGTCAAAGAGACGACTCTTTACACCCTAGACTTCATGCTGAGGGGGTTGGTGGGCACTGTGGCGATTCTAGTCGGAGCGTTTTAGCCGGACTCAGTCATTGTTAGATGTTAAATTCCGATAAGCAATTTTTTCGTCCAACTTTTCGCTTCCTGTTGGTGTACTCTTGGATACGCGAATTGGTCTACTCATGCTCTTCGTTTTCCATTAAAATTGATGCTGTGTTCGTGGTATTTATCAGATGGCGTGGTTGATAAAGAACCGCCGTACAGTCCATGCTCTGCAGCATATGGTCAATTTTAGGTGGCCTTTACCGCACAGACCGTCAAAAACACGAGGTTGTGTATGCGCTTCACAAAAATTCTCGCAGATGTGTCCTTCGTTGGGTGTTAAATAGCTTTCTGTAGTTTTTATCAATGTTACCTCCCCGACCATATCTGGGGGGATGCTTGGTCGAACACTTCCATTAAATATTGCTTCTGTACTCACTCATGGGGCTGAAGACCAAAACACGCCGAAGATATGCGTCAGTCTTCTAGAGATGGGTGCACAGTCAGGACAAATACACTCTCCTCTCCTACCCGTCCTCCCTCCCGGACGCCTAGTTTGGCATCATTCAGCTACGCAAACTTGTAAACTCGGCCAACCGTCTGTAGTACGCAAGTCCGCGCGTGTAACCGGAAGCACGTCGACGAGTGCCCAGCTTCATCAAGGCCGGCCGTCATCCGAAGCCATGACAGAAATTGTTTGTCGCTATAGTATCGTGAATTTATGGCAACAATTTATGACCTTGCCCTCAGAGGGCCACCAACGCGAACACACGCACGAAAGCTAACGGTCAGAGGTCAGAGAGGGTGCTTTTAAATTTACATGCAAAACCTTGGAAATGGCCATTACTGTGAGTGTGCTCATACAACGACCGCGAATTAAAACTATCAGTTAGTCGGACGTCAGCCAATCTGTGTACTGATTTTTTAGGCGAACACAAAGAAGCACATTCGGAAGCCGGCATTATAAAGGCTAAAATACCTTGCAATTAATGTTCGTTATTTCATCACCGTTGTGGATTCCTGGCGTGACAATGACTCAATAATGTGGCCCGCTGTCACCGGGACTGTTGTTCAACTGCATCCTCGCAGTGCGCTATCAATTTTGTCCAGAAAAATCGCAACACAAGATATGGAGCCACGAGGTCATTTCGCTTACTAATCGACTGAGGACCAGAGCACCATGACTCAAGCAGATCCGTAGTGATTGCTCACGTTGTAGGCCTCCAATAAAAAGCACATTCGAGAACCGGCATTCCTAAATGGTTGAAATATCTTGGGATAAGGTGGCACGACAGCCTCATCTACGTACTTCCTTTTAATACAAAAACCTTCTTTCCCACTTTCATTTAAGATGTCAGAGGATAAATCTGCCTGCACAAGTTCCCGGCTCTGGTTTGGCCTGCATCGAGCTTACTACTTATATACTTGTATAGCCGACTGGCTTCCTGGTCCGGTCACCCTAGAGTAGCGCAGACATTATCTTTAAGTATCCAAAGCTAGAAGTACAGTTGGTTCATAGTCAATGTTCTGGACATCAGCCAGAATCGGCCGACATTGGTCAACTCCTCACATGATTGTTGGTATGTGAGGGATGTTGTCACAAATTAATACTTCCAGGGGCTTGGCACACTGTTCGAAAAGCGAAGTTGTTCTTTTACCATCGCAATTCCTACAATCTTTTATTCCTACTATATCTTGTGTCCAGAAACTTTGCCATTTTGATAAGCACAAAGGACTTTTTCATCCCAACCCACCCCGTTGTATGTTCTGTGCATGTTGTAGTGCAGGGCTCCGTTATGGAAACTGCAAGTTAAATAACCGCCATCAGAGCATATCTTCCCATATGACTGTAGTCAGGTTGAAGTTCTATCGTGAAGGGACCAACGCTTCACCAGGTTGATTCTATGAGGCATAGATGGGGGCACCATCGACTTACTTGAGTGCTAAAAATGAGAAGTAATTCCCAGTTTCGAGCAGGTTGGTGCCACTGGGATTTTAACAAATAACAGCCTTTTGATCCTCCAGAAATTATAGGCCAGACAAGGAGTCATAATAACTTGGCCGGAGAAATATTCTTCAGGGGTAGATTTTTATGACGGCAGAATACACGCTGAGGAAACCATTCGATCTGTCGCCAGGAGCGAGCACACTGGCCTTCGCTCCTCTTTTGGGAGCAAAACTCAAAGCACACCGACAGGAAATATGCAGGTCAACTTGTACCGGTAACTGAGCATTCAAACCTCAGTGGACCTGTTGGCCCAAGTGCACTGACACTGTGAAGAACAAACGTGAGAAACTATGAAGGGAATCACTGCAGTGGTTGGTGCCAGCGATCTCACCACTGTAACGAGTCCTAAAATGCACTGTTTTCCAATAATTTCGTCCGGTAGAAATTGCTTGCATGCCCCCTACCCCACTCGCCAAGGAAAAGGAACTGTCTGTAATGCAAGTGACGGCAAGAACGTAATATGCGACCCAACTCAGGCAACTTTGGATGGGTTAGCGTGTAATACGCTACATTATTACCTGCAAAGCTAACCCTTACTATGTCCATTCTGCTCGTTAGGGTTGGCATTTGTTGCCGAGTTAGTAGGGTCACACAATATATTTTGTTGGCAGTAGGAGGACCGAACTATCGAGTCAAATGGCAACTTTCCAAGCGGCAACTATCAGGACGCCGCGGTAGTTTCAAATCGCATCCGCTTTACTTTGATAATAAAAGATTGCGCACAGCGGGCCTCATCCCTACTCTAGTCAAAGGTCCGAATAAAATTGGGTCCGATCAGCTATCGTGCATGTTGGTCGGCGTGAGGCAAGGCCACCGGACATCGCAATTCATACGCTTGTCAGGGCAACAAACTATTGTGCGACCCTACTAACCTGACAACGGACGCTAACCCTAACTAAAGCAATGGTAGGGTTAAAATAAGGTTGGCACTCTCCTTTTCCTCATTTAGTCCCATCCATGAAAATCCTACGACATCACCGGTCCCGTAGTACTCGCTGAGCTATACTTTGTTCCATAAGTTGGGTCACATATTATGTTCTTTCCCAGGTGACTTATCTGACGCCGCCTCTGGAATTCGAAACGTCAGGCGAATAACGTTTCTGTCCCAGCAATCGCGTCTACTGCCCAAGTGACTGCGTTAAAGTCCGGGGAAATCAGAGTTAGGACACGTGAATATTTACGCATGAAATACTAATATATTTACGTCAGGCCCTCCTGACCTTCTCGCCTAAATGCCAGCCGTAATGGCTGGCTGCAAGTTATTATTAACTTAGGTTTCCGAGTTTCGTAAAATCAGAGAGCCCACATTCCCTGACTGCATACGCATGGTTCTAGAGCACGAAAACGTTTAAATCTCAAATCGACATGAACTTTTCGAAAGCGTATAGCGCCCCGCAGGACTGCAGACTACAGAGGAGATTCTCAGGATAGAGAAGCCTCTGCCTTCGATGCGACAACCCACCATTTGCTAGGCGATTAGTTTCACACCGCAATTTGGATGTAAGCGCTATCTTGTGGATTAAATTAAGCCTAAACAGCCGGATTTTTCGAGGGCATGCTCGAGGCAAGGTGCCAGATTATGGTGGCGCGTCTTAGGAGGAGCTATGCTACGACAGCTGCTACGTCTGCCTCGCGTAAGCGTCACACAGGAGCTAATTAGGATTAAATGCACCCCGATTGCTCATGACAGTAAGGCTCTCAGTCAGAAAGCACTTTATGCCTAAATTGAGTACCAACTTTCCAGGCTTACTGGCTGGACCCCTAATGGAAACCAGCTACAAATGCGCGTGAATCCCTCGACAAACTTACTGATCCCAACTCAGAGCGTGCGACCACTGGGGACAAGTTGATTCTGCGTGGCATTTCTGGCGATCGTTTGGGAATTGCTACATTAAAACGAAAATCTTCAGAGTAGAGCGCTGAAAACTGCTACGGCCGTGTACAGCAAGCTTCCTGTCCTGCAAAACCATCTCTAAACAAAATCCACACTTCATTTACGTGTTGGTTAGGCCTCACTTGGTCACAAACTTGGACTCAGGATCCAGGCCGAGGATAAATGAAACATTTCAGCACCAAGCAAAATGGCTCGTAAAAATTCGCAGCAATATTCACAAGCTTCAGAATACTCTTGACGATCCAATATCCCTAATCTTCCTTCCTCATTACTTATTGCAACCCAGCCATACTCGTAACTCCCGGGGAATTTTTTAATGTTAAAACTCGAGTGAGGACGGCAGTTAGGCAGGCCTTCTCTACTTAGAAAGTCGTCAACCCCCGAACAAATTATCAGTGGAGGTACTTACAACTAAGCGGTTGGAAGGTGGCTTGGGGTCAAGCTACCACGCAGGCGTGTGGCAACCTCGCCCAAATGCTGTGGATACACATTTTATGCGTTGTACAAACCGATATCTACACACATTTCCATTCTGTTATAAATGAAAATATCACGCATTTAGATCTCTTTCCGTGCGACCAAAAACGAATTATACATTTCTGTTTCTTTTACATGTTCAAACCCCTCCGGTTGTTTTTTGTCTGTCTGCCTGCTTCTGTTTAGGCCTGCTCGTTCTCCGTATGTCCCAATCCTGCTAATGAAGCCGTCTCGTTGCAGTTTTCGAGACTGTCCACGTTGCCCCTGCCCCCCCCCCCCACTGATTCCCCTTCTTCGGCCCGTCAAAGAACCTGTGCATCCCAGCACGTCCCATCTCGCAGAAAGGACCGTAGCAAGGAGCTGGATCATCTGGGGACACGAAACCGATGACTGTGCATGCGCTCCATTGACTGGACACGGATCAAGACGGATAAACATAACCACTGCACTTTAATGACAAGAAAAGGTTCAAAAAATTATATAGTTCGCGCCAGCCTGACGTCGACAGTCCAGCCCTCGTAGATGAGTTGGCACGTAAAGTTGTTTATGATCAGACTGACTTGCGCCTCGTGTTGTCCCCAAACCCACCAAATTGCATTAGCAGAAACTACTGAAACCTGCTGTGGGCGCACCGACTGACCAAGCATAAAGACCTTACCTACGAGCGCGCTGACTCTTTATCCCACTTAAACCAGATTTTTCCAACTTATAGCGGGGGTGAAGGTTGCCATAACAGCCACCATAAGGACAATAGGACTTTCAATCCGAAGGGCTGAGTACACGTGTTAGCTGGCAACCGTCCAAGCCATGAATGCAGGTGCACAGAGGCAATTTGCGAGGGCTCAGTTCGAGTCATCAATCGCTGAGCTACTGCCACCAGCCAAGTACGACCAGCTAGGCAACCTGTCGCATAGTAACCGCAAGCTATGCATACTGCACCCCTTTTGACTGCCGGTTCTGTCGTCTCAGAGGATGATCACAAGTATGTTATTGAGAAGTTGGACATTTAAAGCTCTTGTCTTAGTGATACATTCCACTTGGAAAATCCAGGTATCATCTGTTGCAGACAACCGATCACAAGGAGGAGGAGGAGGAGGGTAAAGAGGGGGAGGAGTAGGGGAAGGAGGAGGGGGAGGAGGACAGGAAAATAGGACAACAGGGGAATAAAATCCGTTGAACTGTCCTTGCAGCTTCGTAGACATACGCGTGCGATGGCAGAATAAATCCGTACACAAATTCCTCCTCAATGGTAGGGAAACGCGATTGTGTGGGAAATACTGACCTCGATTTCACAATGCGATATATGAGGGAAAACGCGATCAGCAGTAAATGACAATTAGAGTTGCAGGGAGGTTGGGATAAAGAGCAAGAAGCAAGTCTGCCGCGACTGGAAGTTCTCTATTTGAACTACGTGCGTTTACCGTAATAAGACTACATACACCCCGTCCATACCACCCAGCCACCCAGCCACCTACCCACTTGTCATCTAGTTCCAGGTTGCACAAAACTTTCCCTCATTCGAAACTGGCTTTTTTCTACTCTATACCAAGAATTCCACACTCTGCAGCATGTTCTCATTCGTAGGGGGTCTTTACCGCACAGTCAACCGCAAGCGCGAGGTCGTTAATGCACTTAATGAAAATTATTGCTGACGTGCGTGTGCCCCCAGGGCGATAACCGCCGCGAGAACAGAGAGTGAGGTAGATGCAATGCAAGTTTACTCTCACTATAGTACAGCGCGATTCACCATCCCTGCACAGCATACGGTGGATGTCGTCGAACATGACGGTCGAAGTAGCGTGCGTGTGTGCCACCGGAGCGATAAAAGACGCGAGTTTGAAGGTTGCCAACTTGACCATTACACTCAGACCTCGCAGTCAGTGTTGTGTGGAGTGGCTGACTGGTGGTCTGAGAGTCAGACTGTGATGGCTCCTTCTTAACGGGATTTTAGGCTATCTCACACATGCAAGATATAAGCCGTTCAATCCCACGTTGTGGGAAATCCTATTGCTTGTGTTTGGGGGCCAGGTCGTGTACGTAATACGCGTAGATGAAGTCACCCGCAGTTGTGCCCAGTTCCACATCAGACAAATGACCAGCTCGGACGGTCGTCTGCGTTTTGGGGTGGGGGGAGAGTGAGGTCGACGGCTCAGCACATTTCTCTCATTATAATCAACCTGACGCGCTTGAAACTATCATGGGGTGCTATAATTCGTGGCTCTGAAGGTCGCGAACTGATGGGATAACTCTGAAAATGTGGTCAGTCCCATGTTTGATTGTGCGGAGCGGCTGACTGGCGGACTGAGATTCAGGCTGCAATGGTTTCTTCTTTATGCCCCCCCCCCCCATTCAGCTGGGATACGAACCATCCTCCCTGTGTTGTAGTGTTCTTGTTTGTCGATGCAAGTGAAAATGTGAGTCCCAGGAAGAAATTGAGAAGAAGTAGAAGAAGCAGAAGTAGGCCCAGGGGGGTTAATGGAGCAGAGAGTCAGGCAGGTGCCAGTCACTGTCTCTACACCGTCATGTTGCGGAGAACGCGATGGGCATCGCCATAATTACGACGGTCGAACTATTATGTATAGCCGACTGGCTTCTGAGTCCGGTTGCTTTAGATAAGCACAGTAATTAGCTCTACTTATCCACAGCTATATGTATATCTGAGTCGTAGAGATTGCTCTGGTTTAGGGCGTCCAATAAGAACCACATTCGAAAACCGGCGTTCCTAAGTGGTTGAAATATCTTGGGATAATGCGGCATGACAGTCAATATTGCAGCCCCATCTACGTACTTCCTTTTAATGCAAAAACATCCTTTCAGTCCAAGGATAAATCTGCCAGCACAACTTCCCGGCTCCGGTTTGGCCTGCATCAAGCTTACTACTTATATACTTGTATAGCCAACTGGCTTCCTGGTCCGGTCACCCTAGAGTAGCGCAAACATTATCTTTAAGTATCCACAGCTAGAAGTACGGTTGGTTCATAGTCAATGTTCTGGACATCGGCCAGAATCGGCCGATATTGTTTAACTCCTCACATGATTGTTGGTAAGTGAGGGATGTTGTCACAAATTACAACTTCCAGGGGCTTGGCACACTGTTTGAAAAGCGAAGTTGTTCTTTTACCATCGCAATTCCTACAACCTTTTATTCCTACTATATCTTATGTCTAATTTCTGTAATTTTTAGCAGAAACTTTGCCATTTTGATAAGCACAAACGACGTTTTCATCCCAACCCACCCCGTTGTATGTTCTGTGCGTGTTGTAGTGCAGGGCTCCGTTATGGAAACTGCAAGTTAAATAACCGCCATCAGAGGATATGCTCCCATATGACTGTAGTCAGGTTGAAGTTCTATCGTGAAGGGGCCAACGCTCCACCAGGTTGATTCTGTGGGGCATAGACAGGGGCACCTTCGACCTTCTTGAGGGCTTAAATATGAGAAGTACTTCCCCGTTTCGAGCATGTTTTAACTGCTGCTTGGTGCCGCATACGGGTTTCCACTGGGATTTGAACAAATAACAGCCTATTGAACCAGCATTCTCAAACTGTTCAGACATTGAGATACAAACATTGCTGACAAAGACACGGGAAACTGGAATGGCCATTTCTGGCCGACGACGGTTATTGAGTCAGAAATGACCATTCCAGCCTCCCTTGCCTTTATCGGGATTGCGCATCTGCCTTTACTAATAGCCACTGTGCGGCTGCTGGTGAGGCTCAAAAATGTGCCCCAAACCAGAAAGGTACGAGTGAGGTCCGTTATCGATCGGTGAGCGTTCATCAACGAATATACTCATATTCCCGATCTAAGCCGGCAAGACAAACGAAACCGCGGCTCAATGGATAGAGCGTTGGTTTTCTAATCACCAGGTCGCGTGTCCGAGTCTCAGATGGTGTACCACCTGGGGTTGGGGATGTCTCGTTATTGACGGGTTAATGAGCCAGAAATGGTAATTCCAGTCCCCTTCGTCTTTGTTGGCTGCTGGCGGAGTGTGGCCCTACGGCAAAACGGGAACGAGTGAGTCTCGTAACCGATCGGTGAGCATTCATCAACCAATACATAGTGCTATATCATGGAGCCTCCTGTGCGTACATTGGACTTGTTTGTTGCTATCCCGGAGGATGGGTTCTAGGCAAATCTGAGACCCCGGGTAAATAAAATCCTTGTTTCAGTGCTCGAGTCCGTCTTCTCAGTGTTTCGAGACTCGAGTTAATATAACTGCGTTGCACTGAATGTGAGTGGTGTTAAATTCATTGGCCGGATACGTAGCACAGGGTAGTAGAAGCCGACGAGTGCCGGTACAGCATACGGTCCGTTACTTTTCATAGACAGCGTTGTCCGCTTAATTTAACTGGAGATTGGCCAAGCATGGTCATTTTGGTAATGAGATGCAAATGGATGGCAGTAATTTTAAGTTGGGCCAGCCGGCAAAAGCAGGCTAGTATCGTGGATGGTCCTCCAACCTAGACATTTCCGTTGACAAATTGAACCTTTGGGGCTCACTCTCGAGCCCCTCCAGTAGCGATCGAGCCACGAGGCCGTGGCTAAGTGAGTTAGAGTGTTGGACTTCTAATCAACAGATCACGTGTCCGAGTCTCGGGTGGTGCCACTGGAACCAGAACAAATAACATCCCATTGAATCATACTCATCACAGAATTAGGTCTGTATCCCGGCAAAAACTGCTCAAGTAGAATCCAAATGCCATGGTTTGACCGTCCAATGTTGCGCCGCTGTTGCTGCATCGGATGATGGGTTCGAGTGCGAATATGAAGCATGAGGAGAATGAATCCTTGTTCCAATGCGGACGTATCCTTCTCCTCAGAGTTCTAAGCCAAACCGTGCACAACGTTCCAGTTCACCGTTGCTAAATCTATGCGTTAGATACACCATATTGGTTTATAGAAGACAACAAGTGCAGTTATAGCCTACCGTTTGCGGTTACTCATTGAAAACATTATCCACTAAATTGATCTTGAGATTAGCCAAGCAAACTTGTATTGGGAATGGACACAGGTTGATAGCGAAAACTGACAAAAACCACTTCGCTCCGTGGGCGATCTTCCAGCCTTGTCACCTTCCCCGAACACCGGCAACTCCATTATTTACTCAAAAGCGTCTCTTCCCAACTTCCAGCCGTTTAAAGGTACAATTTATATACGCATTTGGAGTATCACTGAAAGGAGGACAAAGGACAACATATTAGACCCAGACCTTTAAGTTGACCCAGTTTAAAAACCATAAGCCAGAGAGCGGGAGCAAGAATGTATTTTCTATGCGAGCTCACATGTGAATCTTCATCCACGTGACTTCTCCGTTGTCAATTCTGGCCTACCCTACTTGACGTTCCGTTGGCACCCTCACTACATTACCGTAATCCTGAAGATCATTATGAACTACTAATGGACGTACATACAGCTTGCGGCCACATTGCCTAAACGATGAAATAATTAACCAAACCAGGCCTTCTAAAAACCATATAGTAATTAGCTACGTATATCAAACCCAGGGCGGCTTAAGTAACCTAACGTTAACAAGTTTATATTTGACGCTGTAACCTATGAAGAGAGAAATCACTGTAGCGTACCTTACAAATCTATCGCTAGGAGCGAGCAGGCTGGACTCCGCTAATCTTTTGAAACGAACGCTCTGAATCCACCCACATGAAATAAACGTTTCATCTTCAACCGATAATCATCTATTTAAAGTTCAATGAACATCGTGATCCATATAGACCTACCCAATCTAGCCTGTGATGATGTCCCAAACAGACAGGCAACTATTAAGAGAATCATCGCAGTTTTGGTGTCAGCGATCCCACAAATACAAACGGATTTCACCCAGAGCATTGCAGTCCAAAACAAAATAACTCTGACGTAATTTCAAAAGGTACAAGGTAACAGGGAGTTGAACATTGTCGGAAAATACAAGGGAGACTGGAGTGACCATTTCTGACTTGTTATCTGTCATCAGCCAGGCATACCCCAAAACCAGACGGTGCATCACCCGAGGCTCAAACGTACGACTTGTTGATTGGAAGTCCAATGCTCTATCTAATGAGCCAGAAATGGCCAGTCCAGTCTCCTATGTCTTTGTCGGTAATGTCATTCTGTCTGGCTGCTGGGGGGGCTCAAGAGGGAGCCCAAAGGCAGAACGGAACGAGTGAGTCCCGTAATCGATCGGTGAGGCGTCCATCCACCAATGTCAACAGGGATTTTATTGACGCGTAAAGAATTAGGGGCAGCGCCTTCACTTCGACATCACATAGCCGCACTTGTAACGAAAACGGGCTTCTCCAGATCGCCTCAGTACAAAGCAAAGTGCTGTTAAACGATAACCGCAAGTCTTTCAGACATGTGGTTCGGGTGTACTCAATTTGCACACTTCAACTTCTTTTGCATTTCCCAGTCTCTCCAGTCGTTCTTTGTACCTGCTTTTACTTAAACTTTCGAGTTCTACTGTCATTTTCCTGAAAGTGGTTTTCAAAACTGTTGGTGTTGCCGCCCCCAACCGATTTCCCTTCCCAGATCCTTCAAAGGAAGTGTTGGACTTGATTATGTCTCTCGCAGCATCATACTTCGGTGCAAATACACTGTAAGGGAGCGGAGTCATCTAGAGACGCGACCAATGATGGCTTCGAAAAGCGCACCAACCGTGCCTAACTAACGCCGAAAGTCACGGACGAGAAACACCGCCGCCCAGGAAGAGCAGTGTGGGCTGGCATATAACTTGCCTCACACTCTCCTCAAAGCCACCAAGTTCCACTAACAAAGGCTACTGATAACTGTCATGGGCGCACCGACTGAAAAAGCATGAGAGTAATACTTACGCGGGCGCGGTGGCTCTGCGCCCCACACAAACCAGACTTCAACAGCTTATAGGGGATGAAAGCTGCCATATCAGACACAATAAGGATAGGATATTCGGTCCGGAGGGCCAAGTACGCCCGTCAGCTGGCAACCGTACAAGCCACGGACGCTTGTGTGCAATGTCAGTTTGCAAGTGCTCAGTTCGAGCCCTCAATGACCGAGCTACTGTCATTAACCGAGTCACACCTGGTAGGGAACCTATTGCGTAGTGACTGCAAGGTATACAAACTGCAACCCTCGTGTGTCTGCCATTTCCGTCGGGCTACTTCCCAGGAGATGAGCACAAGTGTGCCATTGAGAGGCTGGGCAGGTAACGCTCTGGTTCTAGTAATGCAGCCTACTCGAAAAACCCGATTGTTATCCTTCGTTGGCAGACAACGTATCCTAAGGAGGGGAAGGAGGACAGGGAAAGAAGACAACTAAGGAATAAAATCTGTTGAAGTGAATTTGCTGCTTTTTAGACGTATGCTTGCGTGGGTAGAACAAGTCACCTGAGCGAGAATAAAGCATGGGTGTGCGGAAGATACTGACCTCATTTTCATTCACAATGTGATAAACGAGAGAAAATGTGACCAGCAATAAATGACAGCAGTTGGACATACAGGGAGCGGGTAGAAAAAAAAAACACGCAACAGGTCTGAAGTGAAGTGAAGGCTAACGGTGGGTTGGGAGAAATGGGGGTATGGACAAGGTGAGGTGTGTAGACCGGTGAAGGCAGTGGTAGTAAATAACGGAGCCAGGGATACGTCAGTGTCCATGATCTGGCGAAGGTGAGGACGAAATGTCATTCATGCGATCACCATTGGTGCCAATGAACTCAAGGTGCGGCTGCCGCCGCTCCATTTGCTGATGGTGCTGCGAGAAGCTCCGTGGCATGCTTCCGTTATCCTGAGAGGCAGAGTCGTGCTCATTGTCCCCTGTGCCCATCGTGTTACCGTTTGGCTCACCCGTCATGGCAGACGATGAGTTCACCGGGTTTGTACTTTGGTTGGCACCACCGTGCACCGGCTGGCCACACCAGGGTGCGTCTGCAAAGCCATCATCGCATTCCTCCTGACCGACGGTCGGGCTGACAAAGTCCCAGATGAGAATTGAGTCATCATGGGAAGAGGAGACAATCTGAAAGTCGTCGAATTGCAGACGAAAAACGCGACCGGTGTGTTGGTGGAGGGTCAGCATGCACAGCTGATTAGTGCGGGATCTGGAGTTAAGCGCAGCTTTGAGGTTCCACACCTTGATCTTCCTGAAAGTGAAATAACATGGGTGGTTAAATTGGGGTGCAGGTCTCTTTCATCAGAAGCCCACCAGCCCACTCCCACCTACTGCGCCCATACCTATTACCGCATTGGCGAAAACGTCTAACTTAACGCATTCCTATTCGGGAAATATAGTTGAATCAGTCACTCCTAACGTCTGCTTTCGAAATCGGAACTAAATAACAAACAAGCATAGAGAAGATAAACTTTAAATCATGGTCGCAGGTCAATTGCTGCGAGTTCAGTTAGACTGAACAAATCATATTGTCAATTCCCCAATCATATTCGATACTCGAAGAGGCAACGATGACTTGGGCAAAAACAAAAGAGCCCTCTCCTACCAAACCTACGATGGTTCAATGGCAAAAATGCCAAAGAGGGCGGAGATGGACGCGCGCGCGGAGACTGGCAAATCTTAACCAGTGCACGTGCGGGTGACATGCTGTTTCTCATACAGCTAAGAGTGAGATTTTCAGGTAGACTTGGCCCGAAGTCTGCAGAAAAAAATTCATATTCCCCGCCATTTGGCAGTCTACCAAAACATGATTTCTAGCGTGTTGGGATAGTTTAACAGCACATCAGATAGTGGTAAATTGGCTGCTTTTTCATAGGGAAGGGATTGACAGGACCAACTTTTTTTTCCAATGTACCAGCCGTCCTGTAAGAGCCTATCGGCTAATTGGAGATGAGAGTGAACCCAGTAACGGCACCATACGAATGCATTAATGATGTGTGAGGTTTTGTGGAGAGCTGTGACGTGTGTGACTGCATGAAGCTAGGCATAGTTCAAGTGTGTAGGTGTTCCAGGACAGTGCTAATCAACTGACGGTTGTCATGCATACGCTTACAATGCGTGCGATGTCCCGACAGGAAGGAGTACCTGACGGGTGCCGGTCGGGGCTCCAGGCACTGCCCCTCCAGTCAGGATCCATAGGTGGTATGAAGGTGTTTAACCAGAAATAAAGCGAGAAATGTGAAGGATGTTCGGATATGCACTCCTATCACTCCACTCTTAATGTACTTTGAAGACAATCTATGCGGAAGCAGTTTATCATACTCGACTGGCTCCGGGTATCATGGGGTACGTCGGTGACTTATGCATGAACATGTTTATAATAGAGCAGACTTTCGTTGAATCTATTCCACTCTATGATCTCATACCAAACCTATTCCTATGAAAGGACAAAAGCAAGATGAAATAATCTGTGTGGAAACAATGCCTGGAAAGAGCGATTGAGCGTCCACGCATGCCGTACGACCTGGACCCTAACTCCGCAGATAGCAGACTTTATTGCGGGTGAGGAAGAGGGGGGGGGCTGGGATCACACAGAACGGACTGTGCCACAGCAGCCAGTTTTTGAATAAGCCACTGCATCCTGACCCCCAGTCCTCAGCGGGGTCGTTTCCACGCCAGTTAGCAACCTCTCAAGCCACGACTGTTAGAACGTTGTGAAGGATTCACATGGAATATAGCTGTTAATACCGAGGAACATAGGCGTTTTATCCAAGCTGGATCTACCTGACAGTCTCTTCCATGCACCAGACATCCGTGGACAGTCTGCCTGAGGAGAGGGGTGGGGTGGTAGGGCGCAGAACTTAAACACAGAGACTCATATCAATTCATCAACATCTGCATGCGTCTTACCCATCGTAGGCACCAGATACGATACGCTTGGAGTCGAAGCGGATGCACCGCACCAGCTCATCGTGACCGTCCAGCACGCGGAAGCAAACACCGGTTTCAATGTCCCAGATGCGTATTGTGTTGTCCGAACTGCCAGAGACTATGAGCGGCGCCCTGTACTGAAGGCATGCGATTCCCCTCCGATGGCCGGTCAGCGTTCGCACAAGATTGGCCGTGTCTGTCGTCCAGACCTACCAGACGGAGGAAGGAAATAGCAACTTCCGCATCAATAAATGAGCAATGAAACCCACACGCATATTTCCATAAAAAGTAGACAGACTACACAAAATAAAAATGACCGCCACGATCGTAGCCGCAGCCATCGGGGTAGCTCGCTACCCAATAGCTACGTCTATATACTAGGGTTAGGAGACGATTAGGGAACCAGCCGTTGTGGCATTCGAGTCAAAGTAAGACCGTTTCCAGTGCGCCCAGAGATTCACAAGTTTGACCTGAGGGCTTTCGATCAAGTCGGAAAATGTGCCCGATCTCACCGGCTCGGCTGTGATTGCTCACCGACAGAAATTGGAAGAGAAAAGAGAGTGTGTCCGGTTCTGTTTGTGTGGTTAGAGGGCCTATCACATGAATGCAACGCTTTGACCAAGTGCAGACACGGGGGGTGGAGGCTATTCGCAAGTCAGTCGCTACCCAGAGAACAGACCCAGTGCAATAAATGTGACCTATTACAATGCGAACAGACGGCCCAGTGCGG
The DNA here is from genome assembly GCA_017591395.1 of Schistocephalus solidus. Classification (NCBI taxonomy): domain Eukaryota; kingdom Metazoa; phylum Platyhelminthes; class Cestoda; order Diphyllobothriidea; family Diphyllobothriidae; genus Schistocephalus; species Schistocephalus solidus. The sequence continues at coordinate 44,321 of WEDG01001745.1, forward strand.
GGAAGGAAAAACTAAATTTGCACATAAACCGAGCGCGCGGACTGTGCAACGACACAGCACTTAAACAGCCACGCCAGTAAAACAATCAAGATAGGTTAAGCATGTCAAGCCACGACCGCACCGACCTTTTGCCCCGAAGGCGGGTAGGATATACGGAAATGGAAAATTTGACAGACTTGACCAATGAAATCAGACTGCCTCTAATCGTGTAGTAGTCCTTATAGAAACGAAGCTAAACTGATGATAAGACGGGGGAATTCCATTCGGGAGAAAAATCCATATTTGCGTCGGCTTAGCCCCACAAGTCCAATTGGTTATTCAAAGGGAAGGAGATTACTACAGATAAGATTACGAAAAGGGAGCAGTCGAGTTACCAGCAAAGACGGGCAGTGTGGGAGAAAGATTCATAAGACAAAATTTGAAGTTGTGGACTTTCACTGAATGGTATACCGGGTTTAGCTTTTGCTCAATCGCATCAAAAGATTAGCTATCTGGGGTACTATTTTCCAATCCAACGCTGACGGACGCTCTTTGGGAATCATATCACGTGACCTGGCAGTCGGGGAGGGAGAACTTAAATACCAGCAGTAAAATTAACGAACAATCTGACTGTATAGGGAGTAATAGGAATTAGGACGCCATACACTCTTAAGTAGGACACAAAAATTGATTTAATAAGCCCCTAGCAGTCACTGAAAGCGGGTGCTAAAATCGGAATTTGGTTGGGGGTTTCAAAGTAGGGCAAATATGTTCTTTTTTGTTAGAGAGCGCCCAGGCGTATACAGGTCCGCTAAAAATTTCAGAATGCAGTGCGCATACGCCTCGCCAGAGTTGGTGGTAAGATACCTACCTTAATCGTACGGTCACCGCTGGCAGAGACTATGAACTTCTCGTCAAAGTCGACCACATTGACAGCGGCCCTGTGACCCGCAAGCACCTGACGCAGTTGGATGTCCTGCGGATAAGGTCCCATGTCCCACACGGCGATACTGCGATCCTATAAACGACAAATAATAAGAAAGGATATAATGATAGGGCAAAGTGACGTGTTTGTTCGGAAATCAGCGAGGCGTGAAGGGTCCAAATGCACAAAACACCTAGTCACTGAAAGATTACAACTACAACGGCCGGTAGGATTTGAAGATTGCCTGACAAACATCGCTGCATTAACAACGAGAGAGTCAAAGGTGAGACTGCAAGTAAACCCCATTTTAAAACATTTTAGTGGATAAACCTGCTTTACTTTTGCCTGTGATATAAAACTGAAAGTCCAATAATCTGTCCCTCCGGGGTATTAAAAGGTATATACCCGTCAGATCCGTGGACATTTCAGTTGCAAAGTTCGCTTGCAGCCTCGCTGGTCGTTGTCAGTAATGCTCTACTGCCTATACTACTAGCCGCTGTGCGGCTGTTGGTGGAACTCGAGAGTGAACCGCAAGGCACAATGGGACGATTGAGTCCCGTAAGCGATCGTTGACTGCCTATCCACCAATGTGCATATTCCCGATCTGAACCGGCAAGATCACGGGCTCGTGGCTCGAATGGGTGGAACGTTTGACTTCTAATCATCAGGTGGTGCAACACCCGGGGTTGGGTATGACTGGCTGATGATGGTTAGTAGGTCGGAAATGGCCATTCCAGTCTCCCCGGTCTTTGTAGGTAATGTTCTAATACACTCAGTCTCTGAAAGATCGCAGCTACAATGACTGAGAGAAGTTGAATATTGCCTAACAAACCTTGCTGCACCAACAATGACAGTCAAAACTCGAGAAACTGCAAGTAAAACCCACACTGTCACCCTGAAATGACTGTCAGCAACCATAAGCAGTTATGAGCGATTTTCAACATTCTAATACGAGGGCAATCACAAACATTATAAAAGGTTGCATAAGAAGCTTTTTAATCGATATAGGATGGTGGAAAAACCAATTCATCGTAGGAACTCTTGAACCGAGGATAAAGGTATGCGAAAAAATCCGCTGAAGTAAGCCAGAATTGTCGAATACGAGTAGGACGCAGGAAACAAAACTGTTATTTCAGGACGGCGGTGGGGTCGGCTTTATCAGAGTTCTCTTTGGAATCGCCAGCTGCCTCATTTGATCAAGTCTGCAGCCACAAAGCATGAAGCTGGTTTTCTTTCGATTTTTTTGCAAATGCCAACAGGATGCCCCCTAAAGGATTTCGGTGCCCAGTACAACGTACTGAGGCGGGGCGAGAGGAGTATTCGCAGGACAAACATGGAGGGAAGAATTGATTTAGCAGCGGGAATGAATGTGGGGCCATCAAAAGCTTACAGCAACTCTGGTAGGATACGTATAAATCCAAACTATGCAAGTCACGTTCTTGTAGTAAATATAACTTTCAAATTGTGCAGATTGTGAAAATACGGCATGTGAAAATACCATACGTGTGTGCCCTGTTACTTGATGACGCATGTACAAAGAACAAAAAATGATACGGAGTCGAGAGTGCGTGTGAATCCTTATCATGATGAGATGCAGAGACAGCTTTGGCTACAGTAAACACTGGAGCTGACCACCTGACCGTCCAAGCAGTTGCGTCAACAGGGCACAGCTGTGATCTGCTAGACAGGATGTCAGAACGACATGTCAGAAGTGACCTGAGACACGTGACGGAATGGCGACTCTATAGTGGGGAGGTGTGGAAGCAACAGACAACATGCAAATGAAAGGGACGGTGAAGGAGGGGGGACAGGCTGACCTTTGAACAGGTCACCAGGATGTTGTTGCGGAAGCGCAGATGAAGGACAGCTTCACTGTGATGGCGCAGCGTGTGCAAGCACTCGCCCGTGGAGAGGTCCCAGAGGCGGACGCTGGAGTCACTGGAACCGCTGATCAGGAGATTGCCCTCATACTGCAGGCAGAGGACGGAACCAGTGTGACCCTCGAGGACCTACAAAAGAAGGAGCGCACATAACATACTTCTATTGTGAGGAATCAGCAGACCACTGCAAAAATTTATCCTAATGACATGCTCGAAGAAGAACCCACAAAAAATTGGCCTCACTCAGTATAACCCGTGTGCCTGGTAGCTAAATGCCTACTCACGTCTCTAGTGCACCCAATGATGACCGAGCGGTGACCTACACAACATCAATCTCACGCACTTCTCGCACCAAAAAAACAACTTTAGGGTGACCGGATACGAGATAAGTGGCAGTGAGTGAACATGCATTTCACCTTCATCATACAGGTAACCAAAACACAATTTGCGTCTGACTCAACGGACCACCTCGCTTGGGGGCGCATAACACATCACATAGCGCAGACTGCATAACTTACCTGTGTGCATTCATAGCCGTCAGAGTCTGCAGCTACTTGCGCCTCACCAGCCGGTGATGGCTGCTGTTCGGCACCGGTGGCATCGGTCCCTACGGCCTCATCTTCGGGTACTGCTGATTGCTGGCCCGGTATCCCCGCTGCAGCCACCGTCGGCTCCGTCGCCTGCCGGGTTGCACTCCCACCTAAACTAGGGGATGCAACACCTGCAGCAACAGCGGCACTCGTACTGGCACCCACTCCGGGTTTCGGACGACCTGCTAACGAGGCGCCGCTCCTGGAGTGTGAGCCCACACGACGCCAGATTTTGATTGTGTCATCGCGCAGACCACTGACAATCTTCTCCGAATCGTACTGCAAGCAGTAGACGCCCTTGGTGGTGTCACTGCGACACGGTATGCGGATCAGACGGTATAGGCCTTTACTCCAGTTCTCATCCACACGCTGAAAGGAAGAGTGAAGAGTAGAGCGCAAATAGCTGCGCACACAGTGCTCAGAGCCGACGTAGGGGGAAGGGAGAAGTAAGGCAGTTGTAGGTTGCGTGTACGTACAGGCAGACTCACTTGGGCGCGACAGAAATGCCCTCCCAGAAACTATATACGTGAATACCAAGGTGAGTCACGCAGTGAACTGGCCTGCCGGGAGGAGCCAACGCCCATTGTTTAAAAATGGACGGCTGCTGGTGACGAAACGCACGTATAAGGGATATCTATCAGCGTTGCTTGGCCTCTAGTGGACACAAAATGGCCTCAGTCTATCAACGTCAATCTCATGACTATGAGCGTCCATACTAGCGAGTATGTCAACGAGACCACCGAAGTTTTCACAAGTGTACCAGATGAAGTATTTAAATCTGAAAAATTAAACGTCTATTAAAAATTGAACCTGATGGTCATCTGGTGGATTCAAGATGGACTGTCCATACATTGAGGTCTATGTAGCTAAAGCCGACGACATTCATGGCTGCAAACTAACTGCAACTTGCCAGACCCCTTGATTCAATAATAAACGAGTTCTCCCTCGAATGCCATCCACTACCATCGCAGTTAACTAGCGATCTGGCGCTGATCATGCATAACATCGTATCCTTGAAATGTCTGCGTAAGCAACGTGGGATGCGACAGATGCAGAACTTAATATAACGAGTGTGAAATACGAGTATCGGCGTCATCAACTGACTCAACGCCAGCCATAAACGTCGTGTAGTCGTAATTGGTGCCATCACCATTCTCACCACCGTGTATGCATGCACCAATAAACCATCAGCATTGCGATTTTACTTAGGTTTTGGGGCCTTAAGTCTAAATTGGGGCGAAAAGCCGGAAATTAGTAATAAGAAAGGCACCGAATTTTGTGTGATGCTTCTTGCAAATCGGTTAGATTTCCCCCACCATATCAGCATAAATTTGATTTAGGGACGGGCGCAGAAGTAACGACAGCGGTCCGTAGAGGCAAGCATTAAGAGTGAGAACAACCGATGTATTGGAGGGACTAATGCCTGTGGGATGATTACGAGTCTCAAGCAATCGATGTCCCAGAGGGCCTGCACGACGGTGAGAAAAAAATCGATGCCTGCTGGTCAAGGAACGGAAGATGGGTTACCCATTAGCCTAGCTACTGGCTACACGGCACGTCCACAGGTGGCGTATGGTGGAACGGCCTTCAGTGAAGGTTAGCTGCGAAATAAGTCACTGAAGGCATTAATCTATGGGGCAGCTAAGAAAATCCTTGTATATACTCAACGATGCCGCAGTGACTGGATCAGCGGGAAAACCATGCAGTTTTCTGCCCAGACGGTTTGAGCCATGTCCCGCAACGATGCTTCCTTAGACCAACTCCTAAAGATGACGGTAAAATCGGCTAGGAATAACCGGAAGAAATGTTGGGTTGAAATAGCGACCTCAATGGAGCAGGCCTTAAACGTAGGTGACACTTGCAAACTCTACCAAATTATCCACCAAGTTAGTGGTAGACCCTCTTCACTGAGCGACTCTGTCTGACGAGAATGGCAGTTTTATTGCTTGACAACTCAGCCAAGATCCAGCGCTGGTATAAGCACTTCGAGTACCTTCTAAACTTCGATACCGATTCCAGAACCCCCTTCCAATGTGCAACGGAGTCTCCTCCCGCTCCTCTCTATGCAGTGTCATGCGACCCCCCTTCGGAAGGAGAAGTCACTGATGCCATACTAAGGTTGTGCAAAAAGACACCTGGAGAGGACGGTATACCCGTGAAATCTACAAGTCTTGCTTACACACACTGGCGCTCTGGCTTACTGAAGTGATTGCACAAGCGTGGAGAGACGAGGTTGATCCTAATGACTGGGTCTTAGGCGCCCCTGTACTTGTCCACAAGAATGGAAATAAAACGACATGCTAAAACCACCGTGGCATAAATCCCATCTAAGTTGCTGCTGAAATCTTCGCTGTTGTCCTTCTCAGGTGATTCCAGGTTGTGCGCGACTCTAGTACGTGGCCCAACTAAGCCGGATTCCGAGCTGAGCGTGGATGTGCGGACCAAATATTCACACTATGGCGTATCCTTGAATTCCACCATGGTTACCAGCAACCGACGGCCGTCTGCTTTGTCGACTTCGCCGCCGCGTTCGATTCTATTCATTATGAATCCTTATGACAGATAATGGCATTAGATAGTCTACTACTGAAAATAATCACCATACTCAAGACCTATTATAGCTCAACCACTGCGCGAATTTTTGGTCCATAGCAATCTTTCACAACTATTCGGTATTCGGTATTCGACCAGGTTGTATTTTTCGCCAATTTGGTTCAACTACGCTATTGACTGGATTCTTGGGGAGGCCCTGCATGAAGAGGACGGTGTCGAGCTTGCACCCCGGACGCCGGCTGGCTGATTTCGACTACGCAGATGATATTGCCTTGCCAGCTTCAAGCTTTAGTATCTGCATTCTATGGTGTTGCGGGTGAATGAGGTCGCTAAATCGGTCAGCTTTTCCATAAACGCGGGGAAGACTAAAGTTTTTTTCAAGCTGCATCCCTGTCCAGGAAATAGCAACTTTCGAGGTTGATTGTTGTCAACTTGAAGAGGTAGACAGTTTTAAATACCTCGGGGCGAGTTTGCTACCATATGGACAGAGTAAGGATGATAATGTCTCCTGAATCGATGCTGCTCGTCGGGTTTTCTCAAGCCTTGCAAAGTGACTGTGGACCCGACGCAACATTTATATCGACACAATGATTCGCGTATACCGTGCGTCTGTCCGGTCTGTCCTTCGCTATGGTTGTGAATTCTGAGCTACACGCGTGGAAGATGAGTGGAAACTGGAGGCATATGACCACCACTGCTTGAGGAACATCCTCCGAGTGAAGTACACAGACTTCATCTCAAATGAGACAGTCCGCAATCGCTGCGCAAACATCGCAAGGATATCCCAAGCCATCCAAAAACGACAACTGAGGTGGTTCGGGTACGTTCTTTGTCCCCCACCTTACGAGCTCAGTGCTACTTCCCTTGCTCCGACCCAACTACCCAATTGGAGACGTCGAAGAGGGTGTCAGCTCAAAACCTGGCTCGACACAGTTCATGAGGACATGGAAGTTGCTCTTGGATCTTCGGTATTCGGCGTCCGTCGTTGGCGAAGAGAATGGATTGAACTGTCCAGGTCTGTTGCGGCGGATCGTCATGCGTATAGCACAATCCGTGACAATCGAGGCCGGCTAGATTAGGCATGATCCAGCCGTAACAAGTAAGCCCATTTGGTGGGGATGACGCAGTTTTCGACATTCACAGAGGGAGCAATTTAAACCTTCTAGTAAGCAGAAGTAGATTACGAACACGCAAAAACTAGATAGATGAAAATGTTATGTGACCACCGGCTGTATCAATAAGACGTGGCAACCGGTGAATAATTGCGTTGAGAGTGATCACGAAGACGCAAAACGTGTCAACATTAAGGTTCACGAACATTGCAGCAGCGTTTGTATTGTGGCAAGTGGGAATTCCATTGGTGGAAATCGGGCCCGTGATCAAAATATTTCGGGAACTGAACTCAGTTTGTGTATTTCTATGTGAACCATGCTAATGACATTGCTGCAGTGATTGTTTTCGACTTAACCAGCGTTCAGTGTTTATAGTGCGCGTAGCATCATTTCTACATTTCTTTGATACATATGCACAAAATGTGCTTGCAAAAATTACTTTCGAAAAACGGTTTTCCATGTTGGCAAATATGTGAGGCTGCAAGAGGATCAATATTATTTTAAAGTAGACCAGAATATGCTGTTTATTCGTGCTGTTGAAATAAAACAAACCTAATTTACTCCGTGTAAAAAATTGTGACCGAACTAAAGACACAGAAAATCGCAAGCAAGAGATACCTTTATGTCACGTATGATGCGGGGATAGAGTTGCTTGTAGAAGCGATTGGCAAACAGGATGGCATCGCTGGATTCTATCTCAAAGGGCGTTGCCGAACTAGAGGCGATCGCGGCATTATGAGGACAATTCCAGTCGCCAGACGGCGGTAAACCAGTAGGAAGGCTGCAACGGTCATCGGTTTGTGACAGTGAGGATAAATACGTTGCGGGCAGGTTGTGGGGCATTCCGTCTCCTCCACCGGATTTGGTGTTTTCTGTGAGGAGGGGAAAGTCAGAGAGGCGCTGTCGCAGTCCAAGCGCAGCTCGGCGCTGCTCCAGCAGGATTGGTAGTCGTGTGGGGTCCGTGAGATTGATCACGGGCAGCCAACCCCGGCGGTCGGCAAGGCTGTACCAAACGGAGTCAGTGGCAACGCGACGCACAATGAGACGGCGCCAGAGCTGAAAACGAGCCACTGTCCAGCGCCAGCCCTGGGAGACCAGCTCAGCGGATAGCAGGGATTTGGCATCAAGATGGGAGAGAATGGTTTCCGCGAGGTGGGATACCCCATGAGCTAGGAAGTGAAACAAAAGTCAACACATTAGTACTTCCGCTGGCATATTGCCACAGGCCACCACGCGTGGCGAGCCCGACCTACTTTTTATTGGGGACAGAGACTAAAATTCGAAGGCTAATATTCACTTTGAAAGCTCGAGAGCGTGTGTCCGTAGTTTGGGCTTAGCGCCTAATTGCAGTACGACAGAACTCAATAAATCAGTATTTACCACGTAGAACGAATGAGGGAAGAACCATTTTAGCTGTCATTCTCAGATAGGTTGGAAATAGGAATAAAATTCTGACTAGCAACACTTTGTCAGCCTGTCGATTCATGACTCATCAGGTTTCTGAATAAATTGCACACAATTGGGTACGAAGGACTGTACGAGTGTCGCCTGTCATCAAATAGATTGTGTTCTGATTGCAGCATCTGTTAGTGCCCAAATCTCGTCCGTAGTACAACCGCCATCAGCGCACCATGAAGGCGCGGAAAGGCCTTGGTAAACACTCCTATATTCATGGCAATAGGATCGTTCTCAAACATCCACCGCTCGCCAAAGCACCAAAATCAACGGAAAGACCGTTTCCACCTGGCCACACTTTTTAGTCACAGTTCAGCTTTTTGGGGACATCCGAGGTCATCATAAAAAGGAAAACGTCAAGAAATGGAGGACAACCAACGGCAATGTTAAACTGGACAAACCAACAATTGAACTTTCCAATCATGAATTTGCCTGGGCTGACAAATGCGCTGCAATACGAATGAAGAACCAATATGAAGAGTTTCGGCCTTTGCCTACTAAATTGCATGCATGCATAAGAAAACTAAAACATCCCACAGAACTCGTGCAATAATCCTCAGTTACAAAATTGGTCATTGTCTATCATAATTGGCCACATCGAATACTGCTACATCCATCGAAGTGGAACTGCTTTCAAATATCCACCGCTAAACAGAGCATAACTGGGAACGGAGAAAAATATCTCCACTTGCCCGTAATTTTCAATCACGGATCACCTTTACCGGGCGCCACCGTAGCCACAGTAGACAGTTGTTGCGAGAACTGTATTATTCTTTCATCACACCTAAATTAACTTGTCTCGGACGTATTCAGATGATTTACTCGGCAGTCTCCCCCAGCAAGTTGAGTCTTTAAAACCAAAACCACAAGGCATCGGCAGTAAAAGAACCTGCTTAATGGCGTCTTAGGCCATCAGGCCACCTTCGAAATTCGTGGACCTGGCAGCACTGCTGCGCCCGGTCCGCGATCGAGCAGTTTGACCTCGGCTTGCAATGCAAGTACGAAGTTTGCCCTTTACTGCGGGAGAGTCGGTTGCTGTCCTCGAACGACTGTTTTCGAGCCGAAAAAAACACTTGCAAACGTAGTGACGAGCCCAGATCAGTAGTATGGATCGCCTTACAGGACGGCCAGCCACCGATGAGTCAGTACTCTTGCTAGCGTTCACTCCATACGGGAGACTGAAGAAGGTAGCCACAACGAGTACATCTTAACGTTGAGGATAAGCACGAATAGATACTTGTAAGTGAATCGAAAGCAAAGCTGTTCAACAAGCACCACCATATTGAAACTACATGAGTTCCCACTTTTCAGAGCGTTGTAGGAAAGTTCAACTTGAAAACGCCAGCCTATGAGAAGAAAGTGTACGACCACCCTTCAAGGAGGGCTCGTTCAGCGAGTCGAAGGCGTCAAGCGCTTAAGTTAGATAGTTCTATCCAAACATACAGATCCAAGTAGAAAATGCCGTATTAAATAAATGCTATAAGAAGTGTGGAGCAACTCGAAAACCTACTCTAGGGCCCTCGTATTGTGGTCCATACTGGCAAAGAAGCCAGTCAAACTGTCCTGTCCTGACTGGGTGTACAGACAGTTTCGAAAATGTGGGCGTAAACGAGGCCTCCGTAATCGAGGTAGATGTTGCCTACTGACCTCATTTGTTGGTACGATGGCATACCCGACGCCGACATCCACATGGAATGCCAAAACATCCACCCTGATTCTCGATGGCTGCAGCAGATTTCGCGCAGATGGCAGCAAATATTAGCCCTCCAGCGCATGCCGAAAATAACGGATTGCACACAGAGGAAAAGTAGCCAACTTTTAAGCGTAATGGAAACGACAAAAAATCCCTAGACTGTTTTGGTGGATATTTCATCAAAGGGCTTTGGTGATGGCGAAATGAGTGATTACACAATTTCCGACCTTATACAAGACCAGAAGCTGTCGTGATTTCGGTTAAAACGAAACGAAAGTGCATGCAACTAGACGGGAACTGGACAAATAAAAATACAAGCAGACGGAAAACCTAGACCCGAATTCAGCTCACCTTGCAGAGCAATGATAAAGTCGCGTTGGAGAAGGGGCTCAAGGAGCTTGTTGATTTGGCTGTGTTGTGAGTGTGACATGCGGGAGAGAAGGCAGCATAGAAAGTCGACCTGATCCTGGTCAGACCAACGTTCAAAGGTATCAATGCACAATTTCTGCTCGTTTGAAATGCGGGAGTTGTAGGAACGGGGTCGTTTTTTCTTCTGTGCACTCACATCAATGCCCATATCGGCGATGGAGCGCTTGATATTAGAAATTGAAGTTCTATTGACCTACCAAAAATGAAGTCAAGACCAAAGTTTAGAAAGTAGTCCTGATACAGCAGAATTGAGGAGGATAAACTATCTGTTGGATGAAAAGGACTATATATATTCAAGCAATATCGTCTAGAGGTTTGAGTAGAAAATAAAACAACGCAGAAGACAAGCCATCGGTATGGTAGGATTAAGAAAGGAGTGCCCAGATGCAAACTGAAAAGAGTTGTTACGACGACTGCTTCAGTCACAAATTAATTTCTGACGAGACAAGAATTGAAAAAACTGCTCTGAAATCGAAAGTCCGGTTCTCGGAAGCCACCAGCAACAAGAGTTTGTGATGGAGAAAAACGTGAGTAGCCATGACAGTTATAAAAGTGGGACAATCTTGGGGCTAAGTATGCATACTATATTAGGAGCGGGTCACAGCTTGTGAGGGTTAAGGCAGCCACCTGTGAGTTCATCCTAAGGTTATTTTAAGTTTTGGGCATGACGCTTCCGTTAGCTTATACCAACAGGATCGTCTGGGACTCCGTGTCAAGCGTACTTTTAAAGTTCAGTTAGATTTTAGGTCTCCCATGCGGATACCGGTCTTGGGCGAGGAGTTGCGACCCAAAGTCTTTTTGTGACTGAAAGGACTCAAAGAGGGCACGGGCATTTGCCCAGCATGTAGTACAGCGCAAAGTTGTTCTCTAACGGCTTGCGTGCATTTATTCGTCCCGCCAGCGCATAGTCAACTATACCTGAGCTTACAACTGGGAAAAGTATTAGGTCTCTGAAAGACTATGATGGGGTTGTGTTGGTTCGGTACGTTTTTAATACATGACTGGTTGTGTGAGTAGTCTATGTACAAAAATATCTAATTTGAAGTACCGTTTTCGAGAGTAATTGCTCTTAAGTGTACAGTATGGTACTTAAATAGCGTCATATGACGCTTTTGCAAGAGCCATCCATAGCTAGGGATTATTCGAAGCTGATCGGCTGAGGCAACACCCCCGGATCGCCTCATGTGAGTGCACTACGCGTTAGCTTGTACAGTGGCGCACCTAGAGTTTCGGATCAACACGGCCAGTCATGCAGTCGTCCTCTTTCGCCTCCACAGACAAGATGAGTTCCGCAGGTCACCACCTCAGACATTTCCCTGCATGGAGTTGAACCCCATGTGGCCCAGATTCAGACTGTAAGACCTTTGCGCCGAGTGAAATGTGTGTCGAAAAATCCATATGAGCGCTGCTTATCGCGCGGTCACCAGCTTAACTCCTGTCATGGCGAGCGCGCGCTACGTGCAAACCCTGACAGCAAGAAAAAGACACGTTCGCAGCTATGTATATTTGTCAAAATCGGCGTTCCGTAGAGTGCAATCTGACGGGAGAGGATAGGGGTGGGAGGGGGGAGTCACTGTGGCAAGCTCACTGCATGGGGGCACACAGTTGAAGGATGAGGAACCTAGCAGCACAAGCGTTATGAAGTGCATGTGAGCGAACGTAACGCTGCAAAATTGTTATCAGATACAAGTGCATATTTAAGTTGCGAAAATTTCCATCAAAAGATTCAAAGACGATTTGGCGAGCATACGTGCTGCCTTCGATAACTTATCTTCAGGCCAGTACAGTTACAGGGAACGTTGGTACATAGTAGAAATTTAAAAACATTAAATTGATAATGTTTGTCTGTTTGTAATTGTGTAATGTAAGAGGTTTGCATAGGGGAAGACTGATAAGAAACTGCGTGTTAGGCGGCAGTGAGCATTTGGTAGACCCGCTCTAGGGGAAGGGAAGGAAAGAGATGGCGCGGAGGAATGCATGCCATTAAGCGACCGTTGGCCAATCTAAGCGCGAAACTTGTACGAGGTTCTTTTGTGCGCACAAGACCGGCTTCTTAAACCTTATGGCAGTCGCTTCTGCTGCTGCTGGTAGACATTGACTCAGTGGTTTGGAGTAGCTTGCTGGAACCTTATAAATTACACAGAAAGCTTCATTGGGGTCCACACTATGCCCAGAGTTAACAATATGGGCAAGAATGGCGCTGTTTATGGTCTTGACTTCCCTTTTCTCAGCCATGCTAAGAGGTGATCTCTTAGTCTTTTGGATAGGCACCGACTCGTGCGACCAATACAACCTGCTCCACAGGAGCAAGTAGGTCTGAACCGGCAACCTATCTTTACTGTTCTATCCATACAGGCGTGGTAGAGGAGAAGTAAAAGTCGGTTTCTGGGAAAACCACTTTATTCTGGGCCGACAGAAGACAGCGGATTTCTAGCTCATTAAGTTTTCGTCTATTTATTGAGTTCTCGGTGTTCTCGAACATTCAGGCCAATGGCGTGACGATAGCGGAGAGCGTTCTGGAACCTTCTGGTCTGCAACGTGGTTCGCATTGATTGGTTACATCTCACGCTGGAAACCCCTCGCGGAAACTTCTCGAAAGTTTGGGCCGCACACGTGCTCGGTGCAGTAGCGCATACTGATTGGTTGCCTGGTTTCCTACGCGTGTTTCTCAGCCGACTTGGCCTGTTTCGGCGTGCATCATCACGTGCCCTTTCCGCCTTGGAGCCGCGCCTCGACTGCGGCTCCCGTCCCCGTAACATCTCATGCTTTTGAAAGATGGACCTCATACCGCTTCTTCTTCGGGTCCATTATGAGTTTTTTGACGGTTGTGTTTTTCTATAGCTCTTGTGGACGAAAGGTGGTGTTAGCTTTGTGTCTACTTTAGGGGTCAGGACCTCAAAAGTGTCACATAGCAAATCGAGGGCTATTTGGTCATCCATGGTGAACCTCCGTCTACGCTGGTTCGCATGTCTATTAGTTATCCCCGTTGCCATTTCTACCTCAAAGATAACGCCTCTCGACTTGCTGACAAGGCCCTCTACCCACAGTTTCTCGTTATAGTTTTAATTTCGGGCAAACACCTCTTCTTCCTCTCGAAAATAGTCTTTTAGCCGATGGGAAACTCGAACCTCAGGTTTTAGATACTGTAGTCGTAACTAAGGTTGTCTGCCCAGAAACCGTTCGGCTGGTGTTTGACCACCAAGATCATTTTTCGGGGTGGTCCTGTAGGTCAGAAGAAAAGTGTTGAGGTAGTTCATTTAAACCCCTGCGTTCCATATCTTTCTCATAGACTTCTTAAAGTTGTCAACAAAACGTTCTGCTTGACCGTTCGATTGGGGATGAAATGGCGGTGACGTCACATGTCGGAGTCCCTATTTCTGGCACAACTTACGGAACACTGATGACGTAAACTGAGTGCCGTTATCCGTCACGATCTCTGTGGGGATGCCATATCTGGAGATAAGTTCTTCTCTGTTTTTGCTGTAACCTCGGCAGTGGCTGCCGCGACGTCAAAAACTTCTAGCCACTTTGACCATGCGTCGACTACTACTAGAAACATTCGGTTAAAAAATGGTCCAGCGAAGTTCATATGGACTCTAGTCCACGGTCTCGTCACCGGCCATGGAACGGGTGGTACTTTGGGTGGGTTCTTAGCGAAAAAGTCGACATGGACCGCAATTTTTAACGAAAGATTCCACATCGTTATCAATTCCTGGCCAATATACGTACCTTTGGGCCAGTTGTTTCATACGAGTTATACCCTGTGCCCAGTGTGAAGTTCGCGTAAAACTTGTTGTTGATGTTTGGCTGGAATCACCACTCTACCATCATACATTATACATTTTTTGGTGATGTACAACTGCTCCTTCCGGTTCCTGAAGGGCCTTATAGTTGGGTGCACCTTATCTTCATTGGGCCAACCGTTCCTAATAATAGTTCGTCTGCTGTGGTGGTTGCCCTGATATGTTCAGCTGTGAGGGGCACCTGCCGGATGACGCCTAAGAATTCGTCGTCATCTTGTAGAAAAGTGCTTGCGACTACCACATCGTCCGGATTTTCGTCACTTACGCTTAGTCGTGATAAAGCGTCTGGAGTCCCAAACTTCTGAGTTGGCAATTACTGAATTGTAAAGCCATAACTCAGGAGGGTGGTACTCCATCGTTGTATCCTCTTCGCCGCGTACTGGGGCACGCTACGATTTGTGCCCAACAAAAACTTTAGTGGCTGATGATCTGTGTGGAGGACAAAATGTCTACCGTAAATGAACTGATGAAATTTCTGCACTGCAAAATTGATCGCCAGTGCCTCTTTCTCGATTTGACTGTGGTTTCTTTCTGCCTTTGTGAGTGATCTGATGACATGCATTAAGGGCAAGATTTTTGCGCCTGAACCCTTTTGAAGAAGAACACCGTCTAACTCATACTCAGATGCATCTGCCTGGACAGAAGACAGCGGATTTCTAGCTCATCAACTCTCGTCTATTTATTGAGTTCTCGGTGTTCTCGGACATTCCAGCCAATGGCGTGACAATAGAGGAGAGCGTTCTCAAACCTTCTGGTCTGCAACGTGGCTTGCATTTATTGGTCGCATCTCACGCTGGAAATCCCTCGCAGTAACTTCTCGAAAGTTTGGGCCGCACACGTGCGTCAGGGCTTCACGCGTGCTCGGTGCAGCGGCGCACACTGATTGGTTGCCTGGTTTCGTACGCGTTTTTCTCAGTCGGATTGGCCTGCATCGGCGTGCGTCATCACATGCCCTTTTCGATTTGAGCCGCGCCTTGACTGCGGTTCCCGTTTCCGTAACACTTACCTTCGTCTCGTAAAAGAGGGTTGGTTGAGAACACTATCTGAAGTCTCGCTGCTAGGAACGTTTGTGTAACAGCTTGGTTTAGGCGCCTTTTCAGGAGTTCACTAGCCGAATCCGCTTTAAAGGGTACTTAGAGGAATAGTTTTCTTTTCCACAGTAAGCGGGGCAGGTTTCACTGTTATTGTGACAATATGCTTTGTAATAAACCGGTCAGGGTATCCGTTCTCTCGAAGTAGGTACTGGGTCTCCCCAAGCTCTTCCTTAATACGATCTGTCGAGCAAATTTTTACCTTTTTGCGCTAAGCAACGGACTATATTTTGTTACTGTTGGAGTAATACGAAACTGCCAAAGTTCGTATATTGCCCAAACCAGGTTTTCTTTCGATAAACACTCCTTCGGATGCTGCCGTCAGGTCTTCTGCTTATAAGGACGTCTAAGAAAGGGAATTGAGTGAACCTGCTCTGTCTATGTCCAACGTGAATTTGATCAACGGATGTGGTTGGTTTAAAGAGTTCGTCGACATTTGTTTCTTCTGTGACAATTGCAAAGATGCCGTTGAAGTATCGGCCGTAGTTTCTTAGCTTATTGATCTGGTCGCTTAGCTGAAATTTCTACAGATTGCCCATAAAGACATCAGCTAAGAGAGTTCCAAGTGGCGAGCCCATATTTATCTGTAAAGCTGGTTTTCAAAAGTGAACTGCACATTTAATGTAAATCTTAGTAATAATTCTTTCAGTGCATTTTTCGGTATTCCTGTTTCTTGCTCACTGTTCAATATGAATTCACAGAGGTAATCGACTGTATATTACACACCTATTATAACTTAATAATATAACATGTATGTATATATGATAGCTCATGATAGGTAATATGCAGTAATTAATGTATATTACATATAATGACAGATCAGTTGTGAAGAAAATTATAATAAATAAGCGAGCTCTAAATAAATAAACTCACGTTCTCCGATATGTCCTGACAACACTCACACTCGAAACTCTTACAAGCTCCGTTGTGATCCGTCGGCCTATCACACATAACTGCCCAACGGAAAAAGCAATTCGTAAGGCGCACGTCTGACAAAGTGTAATTTAAAACAAACTCTCCTTTCGATTGATTCTACGATACTACGTCCATGGTGATGATAACTTCCACTTAAAGTTGATTTAATATTTTGAGCTGCTTTGATTTTAAACAATAAGATTGGAGAATCATTGATTTTAGCTATATGGGCATACCACAGTCCATCCTAGAAATCACCGATTTCGTTCATAACAATAATATTGATAATAATAATCTATTTTATTTTAAGCCCTCATAGTTAAACGTACGACAGGAAAGACAGAATTTTTCGAATGGACTGAAGTCGTTTTCTAAGGCATCTGGGATAAGGAGGAGTAATCGCGTGTTGGTGAAATGGACGGAGTCCACCAACGCTCTCCCGTGCTCTTTCGTCATCATTCACAGGGCCCTTTCCCACAGTTTTTGAATGTGCTGCACTCAGTGTCAGTTTTTTAGCTGGCATGTTGTTTTACTCCATCTATCCTGACCGATCATAGAACGTTATAGCACTACGTATTTTCGTATAATCTATATTTTTTACTAATGTCTCCAAGTTAATATCCATTAGTACATCTTCTCGTACATTTGTCTCCTTTCTTATTCTGACTTTCTGTGTGTATAAAGTAACTTACGTAATGATCCTGTTCAGCTTTTTTTCTTGTTGGATTCTCGTCGAAGGTGTTAGGTTAATTCCTCTGTACCTTCCTCAAAGGCTTCAGTTACTAAAATGGGGCTCTCTCTCAAGTTTATTCTCTTGTATATTTTATAAGTGTTTATCGGCATTCATATACAAAAATGTTTGCAAAAGCAAAAACAATAAAGGGCCCACAATAAACACTTTATTGGAAGTGTGAGTGACGTAGGCCTACACGCAGTTTCAGTTTTCCAACTTTCTGATTAATCGGAATGCTTGTTTGAATGTGTTACCAAGTATACAAAACAGCTTGACTTGAATTGCGATGAGACGTCATCCGCTTTGGTTGTTGTGTGGTGCCGGTGCCTCGTTAAGTGCACTAACCTTCCACAATCCGTTTTAGTCCATTGCGACAACCATTTTTTTAATTCAACAATCACATTTTGCCAGACACGAACAGCAAGATCTATTGATTTAATTCAGTTGATACTTTCTGGACCTCGCCAAGTGCATTCGGCATACTTCAACAACTGTTACTGGAGAGGATCGTATTTTTTGTGAATGTGTGTACCAATTTTCAGTGCCATTTGTCCATCTCTTTCGCTGTGTCTTTGTAGGTTAGACGCAACTCTCCCCGCTGAGGGTTAGGTTTTCCTTAATATATAATTTCTTTGTTATTTCATTGTTTTTACACAAAACGGGCAAATGGGTACAAATAATGCTGCGGTTGGTAAAGAAAAACAGTCAGACAGATTTTGATGCAAAATGCAAAGCGAATAATTTACGGAAATCTTTTGCTAACTTTAATGGGTGGGTATCACTTTGATACATCTTATAACTGTCATGATAGTCACTGATATCCATTCATATTTACTCCACAACTAATTCATGTTTATTCTCACTTTCTGCTATTCTTTTGAAAACATGTTCAACTCATGGCATATTTCAAGCCGGATGATTGCTGTTTTGACTACTAAATTTGTAACAATGGTTTTAGCATTCTTTTTTAGACTAATTGTGTAGCTGTTTGTAGTAGAGACATGTAGTATATTTGCCCATGTTAAAAATATCAATCTTTATTTGTTTTCGAGTTTGATAACAACCACCGTTTGCTCCACTGCACGCAGAAAGCAAGTGCGGAGACTTGGCATAAATTAGTTTTAAGTGGTAGTACACTTGCACTGCATCTAGGGCACTGTCAGTTCCCTCAACTGTCCGTACCCGATGTCAAGATAGAGCTAAGAAGACTGGAGGCAAGGCCGGGTGCGGATGGGTAGCACGGTGGAATCCGCACCTAAAATTTCTACCCTGCTTCACCATTGTATACCCATATAATGAAAATGTTTTATATTACTTACAACGACAGTAATTATAGGTAAGCAGGTTCAGTTGGGGATAGCAGCTACAAAATCGTCTATCCTGCAACCGAAAAGCGTAAAAAATTAAGTTAGATGGGTAAGAAGTCAAAGGGCTTACTAAAACGCCGTACATAATCTTTTTTTATGTTCAACTCTGGAACTCAGTCATAACACGCACTAGGTATGTGCTCGACTGGTGACCCAAACTAGTAACACGGCAGCGAAACATACACGATCAGTCACAACAAAATTTATTGAAATTTCAATGTATTCTTGTTTAATCTGCGTTTATTTATAACATCCCGTTCCGATTAGCTAGAATTATGTTCCATTAGTTTCCAGAGGAATAAATTACACGCGCTGAACAACTTCTAACAGGCATAGATCAATCAGATTCAAAGAAAACACTGTAGCTACAGTCAGTGCAGAGGCGTCGTCTATGGTGTACATGCAGAATACGGTGAGGCGGGCACGCATGCTTCTTTAGTGAGCTCGAAGTATTCTTTGTCTGACAATGATAAATCCTAAGAACTTTATATACAAAGCATCCAAAAAATGAGACGGTTCTAAGGGTTCCAAAGAAGTGATTGATAGGCAGCGGGTGTTCTGGGGGCAAGCAGACTATAAAAAAGCAAAATACAACATAAATCAGCAGGATTCCTGTGCAGCACTCGGATGAACTGGCAGATTGTCAAGATAGAGTTTTTGTCACAGGACCGACTCTCGGTTGGTTAGCAAAAAAGTTGCCTTACAACGACGAAACATGCATCATCTGCTTAAGTTCCCACAACAATTATACAAATGGCAAAGGACATTTGCAACTTAGGCTTATTAATGAGTTATGCATTCCATTTACTGAAGGAGGAGTGCATATAAGCAGCTCAGAAAAAGAATAGGAAGAAGAATTAGAAGAAAAATAAGAAGAACATTATTAGGCATTGGGTGCCCAACCCTGCAGCAGTATTCCAGACAAATATTAAATTAAAGTAGCCGGTCGTGTGGGTCAGCTTAATCACATAGAAATTGAGTTCGAATTTCATATCCATTGAGCTTACGAAGTTTAAGTCTCTGCCTTAGTGTATAAGCCAGGTTAGTTTAGAATAACTCTTGAGTGGATTGCCTATTC
This sequence comes from Schistocephalus solidus, assembly GCA_017591395.1. Classification (NCBI taxonomy): domain Eukaryota; kingdom Metazoa; phylum Platyhelminthes; class Cestoda; order Diphyllobothriidea; family Diphyllobothriidae; genus Schistocephalus; species Schistocephalus solidus. The sequence goes on from WEDG01001745.1 coordinate 63,924, forward strand.
TCTAAATTTTGGCGTTATTTACTTGAACTTGACGATTCTGTGGCTATCCTAATATTCTTTTACTGTGTATTCTTACACGTCCCGGAGGTTATCCCTACGAGAATTACAAGCTGCAACGTTCATCTGCTTCCGAAATTCATGCCAGCGTTGTGCAGCTTGATTCTTCTCTCAAACATGGACGGAGAAGTCACAACAAAGGCTGATTAGTTGCATGCTTCTTACAGGTCTGACTGCTGAATATTATTGCACCTGTCCTAAAGAAGGAGGATAGCACGAGAAACAAGAACTACTTTTGTATAAAATTCATTGACCTTGTTGCAAAGATCTTTACTGTTTGTCCTTCTTAGGCGGTTTCCAGCTGTGCTTTACACTAGGACGAGGCACACCCAGTCGGATTCGGTGCTCGTTGTGGATGTGCCGACCCAAAAACACACTGAGGCGCATTCTTGAATTCCACCATGGATACAAACAAAGGACAGCCGTATGATTTTTTGACTCTGCTGTTGCGTTCCATGCTGTCCATCGTGAGTCCTTGTGGTGAATAATTGCACTAGATTGTATACAACCAAAATTATCGCCATGATCAAGGCACCTTGCTGCTCCAGCATTGCGCGTGTTCTGCTCGATTACGATCTTTCCAAACTGTTCGTTATTCGATCTCACGTTTGACAAAGTTGGATCATTTCGCCCATTCGGCTCAACTGCGATGTTGACTGGATTTTTTGGAAAGGCCCTACATGAAGAGGACAGTGTTGAGCTTGCACCCAGCCGCCAGCTGACTGATTTCTATTATGCCGAGGATATCGCTTCGCTAGCTTAAAGCTTTGATGAACTCTTTTTTTAGGGTGTTTTCGTGAGTGAAATAAATAGTTCGCTGTAAACACCAAAGTGCTTTCAACCTGCATCTGTGGCCAATGGAAGGTGCTTATCGAGACTTATGGTGATCAACTTTAAGAAATTAACAGTTTCGAACACCCCAGGCAATGTTGCTACTGAATTGAAAAAAAGGAGACACTACCTGCAAACTAGACGCTGCTTCCCAGGTTATTTAAAGCCTTTGAAAGTGTCGATTGTCTCGGCATGACATATTCATCGTCACGAAACGCCGCGTAAACCGTGCATCCATCCATTCTTTCCCTCCCTTTAGTTGTGGATGTTGGGCTGTGTATGTGGACGATGAGCAAAACTGGAGGTATTTAATCACCACTGCTTGAGGACAATCCTTCGAGTGAAGTACAGCAATTTCGTCTCAAATGAGACGGTCTGCACTGGCTGCGGCAACAGCGCAACGGTAGCACACGCAATCCAAGAAAGACAACTGCGGTAGACTGTTCCCGATTTTCATCGTCCACCCCATAAGTTCCGTGTTACCACCCTCAATCCGACTCTACCCAATTGGAGGCGTAGAAGAGAGGGGTAAGCTAAAACCTAGCTCGACACCGTTAATCAAGACGTGTAGGCGGTTCATGGACCTTTGTTATTCGGTTTCTTACACTTGAGAAAATACAGGGTTGAATTGTCCAGATGCACTGCCACGGATCGTCATGCGCATAGAGCTACCATCCAGCGTTTTGATGAGGCAAACCATTAAGTGTTTTCGACTTAAATGTGTGTGGCGTGAAAGTAAAGAAACAGGCGACGCCAAATGACACTTTAATCTAGTTTTGTGCCTCTTTATCTGTCTCCGTTTTGTCCAGGAATGGCTCTGCTTGGTGATCTGTTTTTTGGGAGCCAATAGTCAGAAAGCTTTTCCCCTGAGACAACGGTTTGTAGCACTACGTGGACGTGCCTCGGATTGAGTCGGTTTACCTGTGGTGAAGAGCACGAGGCCAAAGTATCGATTCACAGCTGTTTCCGTATATTTTGCCAGACACAATTCGCCGCCGGTTCTGAATTATTTTCTTTATAATTGGGCTTCACTTTGTGTTGCTTGCGCAGCCACTGACATCGTAATGGTGGCGTTACTGATTTTTTAGGATTACTAATTATTAAGTACCACCATGTTTGGTTCAGGAAATTAATTTCTACAGGACAGCAACAGAATAGAATTTTTCAGCCGGTAGAATGATCTTGTCGGCTTCAGCCTTTTATTTCTTCAGTGCCTTGTGACCAATGGCCTGGTAACGTATTGGTTTTCCAGTCGAACAGTAGCAACTGGGCAACTTGCTGACACAGGACCCTTTTCGAGATGCAAAATAGGCAGTGGGGTCGATCAAGACAGCGTCAGTTTTGATAAAATCGTATCTGCGAATTAGAACCTTTGTTTGAACTGCCATTAGTCCTTTCGACAAGGAGTCGTAACTGAAAATTTTTTGGCCTCCAAACCATGAGTGATTTTCAGTGAGACGAACTTCCTTGCTATACCTGCATTCGTCTGCAATTGTTATGCATGCTAAGGACGCTAGGGTGTTCACTAGCGTGGTGAGGGGTAACTTATGACCGTGGAGTGTACAAAATGCTTTCAGATTTCTGGTATTGCATGCATACCCATTTGAGATGAGTAGACAGTCTTGGAGGAACACCGTTTTCATTCATCCGTGGCGCTAGACCATACTTTTTTTCGTCAGTCCCGTGCGACATTAATACATTTTGTCATAAAGTATTTGACCGAAAACGTGTGAAGTAAAAGGGCTGCGACTGTCACATACATCACATACACACACGCCGGATAAAATCCCTAACACTTTCTTGAATACAGTTTCCAAACCATCAGTAAAAACAGAACGTTGGAAAAATCCCATGACGGTATCTTTGTGAGAAACTAACCAGGTAACCTTGATATAGCTTGAAAGTTGTTTTTACTGATCTGGCATAACTAGAGTAAGGAAATAGGGCCACCAGAAGACGGATTGGAATATATATTGCCGAAATGTGTTCGACGTCCACGTCATCCCAAATCAGTGACTGTAGGTGACAGTTCGACCGTGGATTTCGAAGATGTCCACCGTATGCTCCACGGAAGGGTGGTGCAGGGACGGTGACTTGCGCGTGAATTAGTTTTAAGTGATAGTAGCCTTGCGCTGCAGCTACCGCACTCCCTCCTCCTCCCCCACCTGAGCCCGGTGTCACGACAGAGTCAAGAAGACCGGAGGCGGGAGAGGACGCAGGTGGCTGGCGCGGCCGGAGCCACCCCTGGGCGTGCTACCACACCTGGCTCGGATCCCACGGAGTGGGAGTGCCATAAAGGCCACATTAAGAAGGAGCCATTGGAGCCTGACTCTCAGTCCCCCAGTCAGCCACTCCACACAAAACACACATTGACTGACCATGCGGTCCGAGTTATCCCGTGATTTGGCAACCTTCCAAGTCACGGCTTTAAGCGCACCGTGATAGTTTTCAAGCGCGTCAGCTTGTTTATAGTGAGAAAATGTGCTGAGCTGTTGACCTCACTCTCTCACCCACAATCAGACCACCATCCGAGCCAGTCAGTTGTCTGAGGTGGGAGTGGGCGCATTGGCTGCCGAGTCGCACGCCACAGCACGACCTGGCCACCATAACGCACGCACCAGAATACACTAAAGCAGGGATATGGAGGAGCCATCGCCGTCTGACTCCCAGTCCACTGGCCAGCTACTCAACGCACAACACATATACTGGGCCGACGGCGTGGCCTGGTGTAAACGTCAGATTGGCATCCTTCCAAGCCACGGCTTCTAGGAAACTGTGATTTTCTCAGGTACATAATGATGATTGTGAGGGTGTTATCTATGTATTAGTGTAGATGGTGTGCGCTGATGTGGTTTAGTCTGCTGTGGTTTACCGCAGGTTTTCGTGGAGGCGCATGTGTCCTAATAGGCCCATGCGGTGCGTAAATGTACGGGAGCAGGGAGGGCAGTGGAGGCAGGCGCGGTGACCGTATGTTGGAGCCCCAGGCACTGGTTCATCAGCATCCGTGCGATGGATTCGCATATGAACGACCAGGCTGATGCGTGAGTTGAAGTTGCGGGCGCATTGTGGGCAGGAAAAATCGAAGAGGCTGGGGGGCGGGGGTGGGTGTCATTCATGGGAGTGGGGTTACTGGTAAGAATGGCTGGAGCGGAGGGTGTGTATGGGGTATCGGTGTTGTCGGCATTGCGGTTAATTCCACTGTCATGGATGCGCATGTGACCGAATAAGCCCATGCGATGAGTGAATGCGTGAGGACAGTGAGGGCAGCGGAGGCAGCGATCTCTGCTGTGTCTTGGAGCTCCAGGTACTGGTTCACCAGTCTCTGTACGATGGATTCACAAGTGACCGACCATGCCGATGCGTGAGGTGAAGGTGCGGTCGCCATGAGGACAGTTTAGGAGGGAGTCCCCATTGCTGATGGTGGTAGTGGTGGTGGTGGCGTTGGCGGTGGTGGTGGGTAAACACGTGCTGAGCATTGTGATGTGGTCTCGATGATGGTGGGACTAATGGAATTGATGCCAGGGGTGAGGGTGGGGGAGTTTGAAGGAGGGTTGTTAGAAGTTGATGTAGAATTTTAAATTGTCGGATTGTTGGTGCATTGCGTCCGAAGATGTCAGACAAGGCCGATTCGCGCGTGGAAGGTTCGGTGACAGCGCGGGCATTTTGGAAGGGCCTGGGCATTGGCGATGTTGGTCCGGGGCGCTGGTGACTTTTGTGCCGCTCTTTTGGTCTTGGCAGTGGCGATCCTGTTGGCTTCGTAGATTGCTGCCCCTGTCTTCACTGTTATCCTCCAAGCCGATCGATTCCGGGCAAAGTCCTCCCAGGACTCCGGGTTGATCTGCAATTGCTTCGTGGAGGTCTTCAGAGTGTCTTTGTAGCGTCGTACTTGACTCCCTTGTCGACGAGAACCCATGGCAAAATCTCCATAGAAGAGTCGCTTGGGTAGCCTTTCGTCCTCCATCCGCACAAGGTGACCGCTCCAGCGCTGTTGCAGTTGTTTAAACTGAGCGTAAATGCTGAGAATGCCTGTTCGTTCTAACACTTCCGTGTCCGGTATCCTGTCTTTCCAACTCAGTTTAGGTATTCTGCGGATACAGCTGAGGTGGAAGTGGTTGAACTTCCGTGCCTGCTTTTGGTAGATCGTCCACGTCTCTGCCCCATACAGCAGCGTCGGCAATATGGCAGCTTTGTACATCTTGAGTTTGGTGCTGAGTTGGAGACCATGTCGATTCCAGACCACATTTTGCATGCGTCAAAAGGCTTGGCTGGCTTTAGCGATCCGATTGGCGATCTCATCTTCGACTTTGGTGCTGCGTGAGAGAGTGCTGCCTAGGTACGCGAAGGTATCCACAGATGTAAGTTGGGCGCCATTGACATTGATGTGAGCTGCGGTGTAGAGAGTGTTGGGTGACGGTTGATGAATCACAACCGTTTTCTCAGTGTTGATGTGAAGTCAGAAGTTGTCACAGGCGGCAGCGAAGAGGTCCATGCTCCTTTGCATTTCCGCTTCTGTCGTTGTATTGCGTGCGCAGTCGTCAGCGAAGATAAATTCTTGGATGGTGGCTGTGAAGACACGCGAGCGGACGTGCATCCATCGTTGGTTGAGGAGTCGGCCGTCCATCCGGTAGGCGATGCAGATCCCGGGGCGTTCGTCACGGTAGGCATCCATTAACATGGCAGATAACATGAGGCTGAAGATGGTAGGTGCAAGGACGTAGCCCTGCTTCACTCCGTTGGTCACTGCGAATGCTTCATTTACTGTCCCGTTGTCAGCAACGCACGTCATCATCCCGTTGTGAAGCTGACGTACCATATGCATGAACCGTTCAGGACAGCCGAATTTCTGCATGATTTTCCACAGCCCGTCGCGATTCACCGTGTCAAAGTCTTTCGTCAGGTCCACAAAGGTAGTGTAGAGGTGGTTCCGCATCTCTTGGCACTTCTCTTGCTGCTGGCGAGCAGCGCAGATCATGTTTATTGCTCCTCTGTGTCGTCGGAAGCCGAATTGGCTTTCCGGGAGCAGTCCTTGCTACAGGTGAGCGTTCAAGCGGTTGAGGAGAATGCGGGCAAAGATATTTCCAGCGATGTTCAGTAGCGAAATTCCTTGGTGGTTGTCGCAGAGTTGGCGGTTCCGTTTCGTCTTTTAAAGGTGGACAATGGTGGCGTCCTTGAAATCCTGAGGGACTTGCTCTTGGTGCCACATCTCCTGGAAGAGTCGATTTGTGAGTCGATTCATCAGCTGGGGTCCACCATGCTTGTAAATTTCAGTAGGTATCGTGTCCGAGCTAGGTGATTTCCCGCTGGAGAGTTGCTGCACGGCTCTGTTGGTTTCTTGGAGAGAGGGCGGGAGATCAAGGTCGGCGTTGAGGTCCACTTCAGCCAGGCGATCGATGGTGGCGTCGGAGATGGTGGAGGGCTGTTTGAGAACGTTTTAAATGTGTTCTGCCCATCGCGTCAGGATTTGCGCCATCTCAGTGAGCAGCGTCGTGCTGTCGGCACTGAGAACAGGGGCAGCGCCTATGACAGGAGATCCGTAGGCAGCATTGGTGGCAGCGAAGAAGTTCTTCCATTCGTTTCGGTCCGCGTACCCTTGGATTTCCTCGGCATCCTGAATCTCCCGCAGCCGTTGCTGTACAAAACGGCGACTTCGGTAGACGGATGTCTTGTTTGTAGTGGTAGGGCGATCGACGTAGGCTTTGTGCAACTGGTTCTTCTCAACGAGCAGAGCGTTGATAGCTGCGTCATTTTCATTGAACCAGTCTTGGTGCTGATGATGTGCGCGGCCGAGGACATCCAGGACAGTGGATTGGATTGTGTCTCTCAGCTGACACCAGCGGTTCTCCACGGAGATGTCCGCGTCGGCGACTGGAAGGTTGGCTAGACGGTTGACCAATTCGTTGCTGAAACGTAGATGGTGAGCAGGCACATTCAACAAAACAGTATTCAACTTACTTTGTGGTCGCTTACCTTGGGGTCTCCTGCGGGGTTGCAGAGAAGCGTCATCTTGGATATGACGAGGTGGTGATCCGTATATCCATCGGCATCGGGGATCGCCTTTATCACCAGAACGTCCTGTTTATCTCACCTCCATACGAGAACACAGTTCAAGAGGTGCCAGTGTCTCGATCAAAGATGTACCCAGGTCACTTTTTGCCACTTTGAGAGGCGGAAGAAGGTGTTGGTCAGAATAAGCGGTGTTCAGCGCAGGTTCGTAGGAGAAGAATACCGTTGTAATTAAAGCCAGCGAGACCATGGGGACCCAGCACTCCTCTCCACGAGGCACGGTTTGTGCCGACGTAGGGCGGTAAAGTCACCAAGGACAATTAACTTGTCCGACTTCGGCACAGTCGACAAGAGGGAGTGTAGATCCTAGAAGAATTTGTCCTTTGTCGCATCAGAGCTCATCATTGGGGGAGCGTAGGCACTGATGATGGTGGCGAAATTGTCCTCCCGAAGAGGCAGGTGGAGACTCATAAAGCGATCATTGATAAACGGCAATAGACAGGGCAGACGTCCCACGATGCCGTTCCGAATGGCAAAGGCAACACCAGCGTCGCGTCGCTCTGCCTTTGGTCGGCCGCTCCAGAAGGTGTAGCCGGCACCCAATTCATTCAACTGACCCTGTTCAGAGAATCGGGTCCCGCTGAGAGCAGCAATGTCAACCTTGTAGCGTGCCAGTTCCCGAGCGACTAGCGCCGTCCTCCGTTCCGGCCTGTTACTCCTTTGATTGTCTAAAAGGGAACGAATATTGCAGGCTGCTAGTGTGAGCAGACTCACCCGAGCAGCCAGGAGGGTACCCCGAAGGGTACGGTTGGGGGGATTGGGAGAGGAATTGTTGTTGATATTGGTTAGTTTTTCAACCGCATGTAATTGCAGTCTGCTAGCCACGGTCTGCTGCAGCTGTCACGAGACCCAGCATTTGTTTAGGGCACGTTTTCTGACCCCCTCCCCCCGCGAGGGGTAAGCAGTGCTATCCCTAAATAGGGCTGCTTAGTCACCCAGGCGGCTACCGAATTCCACTATGGGTCACGATTTGGATTTGTGAGAGACCGACAGATTCGCCTGGGCCACCTACGTGATTGCATGTCGCCCACGCCGTAGGACTTTTAGACCGTGGGGAAGGAGGGAAGTGTGAGGATAGAGGGAGAAGAGGAGGCGTATAAGTAAGAGTAAGAAGAGGAGGAGAGAGGAGGGGGTGGAGGAGAAGTAGGAGGGGAGAGGGGAATGGGAAAAGGATAGGAGAAAGGGCAGGGAGGACGGGAGAGGGCAAGAACAGGGGGAGAAGGGAGCAGACTTACCGGGTGTTAAGACACACGACACACGACAGTTCGACCGTCGTAGTCCGACGATGTCTACCGTATGCTCCATGGGAAAGTGGAGCAGTGACGGTGACTTGCACGTGATTTAGTTTAAAGTGATATTAGACTTGCGCTGCATCTACCGCACTCTCTCCTCCTCCCCCACCTGAGCCCGGTGTCAAGACAGAGTCAAGAAGACCGGAGGCGGGAGAGGACGCAGGTGACTGGCGCGGCTGGGTCCCCTAAGTCCTAGCCGCCCCAAGGCGTGCCATCACACCTCCATGTTCGGCATTTGCTATGGGAGCGCAACCCGAATAACGCCTACCGTACCCTAATGTGGCCCCGTGTTGGTCCAACGCATCTACCACGTGGCCCGTTTAGGGGGCACAGGGGGGTGTGAAGATACACACAACACCGGAGACCCACACCTGGTTCAGCCCACCGGTCGCGGCGGTTGCCCGGGGTGTGGCCGCTGGGAAGAACCAGCATGGAGGAGCTACAGGTGAGAGCTGGGTAGCAGATAGAGATGGCCACAGGAGCATTCACCACCTGTACGAGACAAATAAAGTGACCAAATGCTATCTGTGTAGTGCTTACCCACTACACCCCTAGTGCCTGGAACAAACACACACGATAGTTCGACCGTCGATTTCGAAGATGTCTACCGTATGCTCCACGGAAGGGTGGTGCAGGGACGGTGACTTGCGCGTGAATTAGTTTTAAGTGATATTAGCCTTGCGCTGCAGCTACCGCACGCCCTCCTCCTTCCCCACCTGAGCCCGGTGTCACGACAGAGTCAAGAAGACCGGAGGCGGGAGAGGACGCAGGTGGCTGGCGCGGCCGGAGCCACCCCTGGGCGTGCCACCACACCTGGCTCGGATCCCACGGAGTGGGAGTGCCATAAAGGCCACATTAAGAAGGAGCAATTGCAGCCTGACTCTCAGTCCGCCACTCCACACAATAAACAAATTGTGCTGGCCACGCGGTCAGAGTTATCCCGTGAGTTGGCAACCTTCCAAGCCATGGCTTTAAGCGCACCGTGATAGTTTCAAGCGCGTCAAATTTGTTTATAGTGAGGAACATGCGCTGAGCTGTCGACCTCATTCTCCCCCACCCCCCACAGTCAAACCACTGTCCGAGCCGGTCAGTTGTCTGATGCGGAAGTGGGCGCAGCTGCTGGTGACCTTGTCTACGTGTACATCGTACACGACCTGGCCCCCCAAACACGAGCACCAGGATTTCCCACAATAGGGGGTTGAACGGCTTACATCTCACATGTGTGAGATAGCCAGAGGTCACGTTAAGAAGGAGCCATCGCAGCCTGACTCTCGGACCACCATTCAGCCACTCCACACAATACACGTTGGACTAACTGCGAGGTCTGAGTGTAGATATCAGTTGACAACCTTCCAACCACGGCGCTTAACGTTACCGCACTCTCTTCTCCCCCACCTGAGCCCGGTCTCATGACACAGTTAAGAAGACCGGAGATGGGATAGGGCGCGCACACACACACATCTCGTCAGTGTGCACGTGCAGGTGATCTTTGCACTTGGTGAAAGGCCAAACATGAAAAGATTTGTCCCTGCCCGAAACAGACCTACACAGATAGAGGGAGAGAGCTGGAACGGAAGCTAACTACCGCCCGATCAACCCTCCTGTCCGCGCATAACGAGGTGAGCATAAATACGACGCGCAAGTGATCGAAAAACGCTGTCAAACCGAGGTTTCATCTGTACTTTCCCAATTTTGTGCACCTTCCAACTGCCACTGAATTATTACTAATTACTAAACTAATTATCACCTACTTCTACTTCCAATATCACTACTATTAATAATTACTAGACTGCTCAGAAAGCAGTAAGAATGAAGCTTATTCTGCGAAGTCCTCCAGTGATACATTCACGTGGATATCCACACTGCTTTTACAGTACCCGTCAACAAAAAGGCTGTGGAAGACTAACAAAATACGGATCAAGGTCCAACCAATACAGAGCGGGTAACGTATCGGCGTACGGGGAGTAACAACATGCAAAAAACGAATGACACTGCAGCGACAGGCAAGAGGGCTGTTCGTAAAATTTCCATTATCGAACGAGGCCTTAAATGACACCAAGGTATGGGAGTGATTCCAACTGCCTCACAGCCGGCTTCGACCGCTTACCGGGGGTGTGAATACATGCCAGTGACTACACTGTCGTGGCTACTAATACACCCTGAGAGTTAGGTCCCTGCTTAAAAAAGTAATCATAGACCAAAGCCCATTCTCCTCACACCGAAAAGCCCAATGACTGATTTATACTAGTGCAAAATATGCCAGGACAGAGGAATCGAGAGGTCAAAAGTGCACTGAATCAGAGTAAAAAATATTCAATTAGATGTCGTTTTAAATAAACAGTACAAGCAGTCCCTAATCAAGTTCATCATCAAGAGGGGAAGCAGGAGGAACACACAAAGTGCCGGTGCAGTCCGGATCAAGGGGAATAGACCAGATGTTGACGAGCCGGTCATCCCCTCCAGAAGCAAGGAGGTAGGAGAGGACTTTAGAGTTGTCGATGGGATTCTGGAGGGTCGGATACCAGCATACTGAATTGACATCCCCGCTGTGAGCTTTGCGCAAGTGTAGCCAGAGAGTGAGACTTGGGGAACAGATGACATCTGGAGAACACGTGGAAGAAGGTAGGTCAGATCGGAAGATACAGATAGAGTCGTCACCACCACAACTTGCGAGATAGCAGCCACAAGGCGACCTACACAGAGGACAAAGTTGGGTATTTAAAATACATACAAGTACTTAGACTCAGCGGAAGTACTATTAATGTGTTTTTTAAGGCATTCATAATTATGCGAATATTTCCCTCTTTAACTTTAAGAGTCAATTGGGCAAACATGTGTTTTTAATAATTCAACATCGGGCCTATACAGTTAAATAGAGAATGAAAATATGAGAGTGCACAGGGTTTATAAATGTTTTATGAACATGGCAAAGGCGACGAAATAAGCAGAATTTAATGAGGTCAAAAAATTTTGCGAGCTCTTATTCAACTGCATACGGTCATTGACTGTTAATAATTCAAGATAAACTGTATAATTATACATCGACCCAGAGGGATGAAACGTGAGAGGTAAACAAAGCATTAACTGTGGGTCTCAGAAATTAAAGGGGGGAGGAAAACGTACCTAAGCCAACCAGTTCAGTCAAAACGTGTCAAGCGTGATCAACTGCAACGCGCGGGATAGCAGTCAGTCATGGGGGGAGTGGGAATGAGCGGAGGGGTGCGGGAATGGGGCTTCGTCTATTATCAGTTCTTACCACGGCAGTGCGAGGTTGATCCAGTTGCTAACAGAGTTCTGCCATTTAGGTAGTGGGCTTTGTGGTGTACTCCCGAATATTCCGGAGGATGAATCTCACCTGGGTATCCATTTTTACGGAGTGTTTACTGCAGCTGCTGCAGCGCTGCTTCAACAATTTTAGGAGAGCAGATACGCCTCAGTCTAATTGCCGATTCCTGGACTGAAATTTGTTTGATATTTAGGGGGAACAAAGCAGTGAATGTTAATGCATTGTCCCAATCCAGATTTTATTTCGGAATACCCTACACTGGACAGATCTATCCTCTTGCCTGTGTACAAAGACATGAAGGAACATAATATCCTTATCCACCTCAGACTCTGCAGAAAACTTAAGCGAGGGATGCGCCCTGCATTCATAATTGCTGATTTCGACAATGCCATGCCCCTAGTTCAGTGCATCGTGAAGGAACATCACCGACAGCAGTTGGTCGGTGGCAGACCACAGGATCAGAGAGGCACCCAATCTTACCGTTAACCAAGTCCGCCTTCAGCTGGAAACTTCGAAACCACCATCCGTCCGCCGCATATTGATATGATAAGCTATCTGCAATTCCACCACAGTGCGACTAAAGCTGCGAAAGGCTGCCACACTTCAAACACAATCAAACGCAATTCAGAAATGCATCTCCTCAGAGAACAGCAAAATAGCTTGTTGTTTACGATGTTATGGCGAGTTATGTATGGGGTTCAAGTCCTGCCGGTTACTGCAAGAAATCTTATTCCTCATACGGATTGACCCGGCGTAGTCAATGGTGCATAGGAGAGGGGAGAGAGATCGATGCTGTTGCATCTGTCCTCACAGCAGGCAAGGGAAAAATTAACTCGCCAGACAGAGAGCGTTCGTGGCTATTTATATTCGAGTCAACGCTCTTTTGGGTCGGCTCATCATGCCCTGCCTCCTAGCCAACGCATTGAAACTTGCGTGTTGTGCTAAAGTTATCAACATAGTTGTTGGGCGAAAACCCGAAACTCGGAGTTATGAAGACTCAAACCTTCACTGATCTCTGAATTCTAAAAAGAGAAACGGGTCAGAAAACAGGTTACACAGGACTGACAGCGATCTCGTTTGAAGGCCTTTTTTGAAAACCTTTCGGGTGATGGTAGAAAGACACACAAATATGTTATCTAATGAAAGTTTCGTTTTGGCCCGTCCATATCACATCTTTAAACTAAGAGAAGACGCGCTTCAGCTTTTTGCAACACGCTATTTAACTAACTAATCACAGGACTTAGGCACATCTCAAGTCAAATTGTAACATTCTAGCTGCTGAAACATGATAGAGGGATTGAGGTGAACGCAGCACAAGTTTTTACAACGAAAATTTATTACTATCCTGAAGTTGTGGCGACCGTCGTTGCATTGGGCAGGCAAACTGGCTTGCAAACGGAAACGCAACCGAGGCACTCCGCACGCAAAGTCAAAAAATTAAATTAAATTAACTGGAGAGGGACTAACCATGCCAAGTCAAAAACGGGTGCCGAATGAGCGTCCGAAATAGTCATGCAGCAGACCCAGTGGAATGACTTCGAATCGGCTAGAAAGAGAAGGTATGCACAGGAATGACCGACTTACGCATTTCCATCCAGATTCGAAGAGTTTTGTCTTCGCTAGCAGAGGCCAAATGCAGGCCAGAGGGCGAAAACTGTGCCTTCCAGACGGTAGAGTCATGACCAACTAGTTTTCAAAAGAGAAAAATTAAGAGGAGAGGATCAACAGTGTGCAGAACCCAGCATTGACGAGACGACATGCATTCTAATAGAAGGATAGAAAACCGGGAAAACGAGTTCAGTTTTCCAAGATGTTGGGCTTTCCTAGAGTTCAGCTTCAGAGGTATGAGGAAGGCAAAAGCACAAAGGGTTTAATCATGGTTAATCTCGTATCAAATTCTGCTTATGTGCCTGCAAATAGTTGCAATGGCCCTGAGGGTCGTCGTCATTTATGACATGAAAACTGGCGGCTACTTTGCACATTCAACGTAAACGCCCCCCACCTCTCGCGGCCGCTCAATCTACGGTGGGTTTGATACCACAAAGGTTCTTGAGCAAGAGAGATAGATAGATTAGAGGCACCTAAGAACTCGGCCATGAATCGATCAACAGATGTTTTGGGTCATCTCCCACCCATCCGCCCTATACAGTTTGACTGGAGACTGCTGGTGAGGTCACCTAAGCCATTAGCAGGGACACAAAGCAGACAGTTTGCAAGGTCTTCACACTTAAGTTAGTTGCCCTGTTGCTTTCTCCATGCCAATCGAAAGCTTCTTCGTCCTCAGCTTTATCAGTATCAATAATGCTTACTGGATGATAGAATAATGCAAACTCACCTAATTTGCAGGCGACTACCCAGTCGTCTAGTTCTTCCTTATACAGATTGATGGTGTTGTCATAACTGGTGGAGCCAAGAATCTGCAGGACCAAAAGGAAAGAGAATAAGTTTTGAGATACTGCGGTCTGAAAGACAGTGCTACTGTGGGACCGAAAAATATATTAACTACGACTTCCCTACTACATTTTAGTTTAATTTGTTTTGGCTATCTAAGTGGCTTAATCATTTAAGTACTTTGCTGTCAAATAAATTAAAAGAATATAAACTGGCAGGCTTTATTTTAAAACATAAAAGCGTCGGATGTGATTAAGGTAGCAAGCTTTCTCTTTGGATCTGAAAAGTTCACTTTCGGATTGTGTGAATGTGGGATCTTTGAACGAACGCGGCATAAGTCTATCCCAGTCAGTGGCATAAAGACGCGTAGGCATCACAGCCTAAGAAATTACACGGGACGGATTGTGACATTTGCTTTAGAAGAATTCTGTCAGTTACATGGTCACCCCTTTTGACAACGTAAATCTCAATAACTTTACCAACCAAATGGAACACATTTCTTCTATTAAATGATATCACATACTGCGAAAAATCAAGCTTTCTAAACGTGGCCTTAAACTACACTTGAGGCAACAAAATTTGTTCAGAAAAAAACTTATGGATATAAGGAGTGCAAAAATATGGTCAATGGAAAGTGACCAACATATTATAATAAAACACGTAATGTAAAGCGTGCAACTTGGATGTCTATTAATTCGGGATTCACACGAGAAATTGCGACAATCTATCGACTCGCCCTCGTAAATCAGATTATTCACAGCTGTCTGTCTCCAAAATACCCAATACCGGTAAAAACAAAGAGCACACAGAAATGAAACGGAGACCACACGTCGAGTCAGGCAAAGGGAGTCCAGGAATCGAAAAAAACAGGAATCATACCTCCTTAATTGGGTGCCAGAACACGGACTTCACATCAGCAGAATGTGGCTGAAGAACACTAACACACTGACAGTCCTCCTCGTCGTCAAACTCCCACACCCAAACGCTTTTGTCTCGACCACACGTAGCAAGAAGGTGGCCAGAGATTGCCCACGCGACACACTTTACTTCATTCGCATGCCCTAAAGTGGCAGGAAGGAGGAATGCTACCTAATTCTGCAAGAAACCCAAATCAAGTTTACATATCTCCTAAGAACAATGGCAATAAAAAACAGGTGAGTTACACATCCGCTTACAAGTGTACATTTTTCACATTAAATAAAGGCGAAAAGCCATACTGAGTTATTTGTATATTCTGAGTTTCAAAGAAAGTTTAAAATGTTCAGTTCTGTTCGGCAGCTAGGGAAGACTGGAAGGCTATCGCTAATGCTGGTACTGAGGATACAAGTCGTCATAATGTCACTAAGAAATGCTGCCCGAACTACTATGCTCAAGTGAGGCTGTTTGAATACACGAGGAAAGAAAATGAGGCCTACCTTATCTTACCCCTGGGGAAGTTTATAGAAAATAAATTAGTTTTGAATGACAAAAAAGTAAATATTTAAATTTAGGCGCAGTATCTGTCGTCGGAATTCACACCAAGGTACGCTCTATTAAAGCCACAAACGGAAGTATGTTGTTTTAAAATTTCTTTCTTAGGGCCTCTGAGGTGTATTACCAAAAACCCACACCTAGTTCGCTTTCTGAAAAAGATAACAAAGATCGGGAAAATATACCCCGTCTTGCAGCAAAAGCTGCTGACCGGACGCTGCTTACTGCTTTTCCCACAATCTCTAAAAGGAAACTTAGGCCATTGAATTCTAGAATTTGATAACAGACATCGAAAGTCTGAAGCGGAAGGACTTCTAAAAAAAATAGGAACTTCACTTAACAATATAAGACTCGAAATAAAATGCAGAGATACCTTCAAGTATAGCGATGGATTGCAAATCGATTTCAGATTCCGATTTCGTCACGCGCATGATAACGACACTAGCATCGAAACTTGCGGTAGCTATATACCTATCGCAAGGAGACCATGCAAGTGTCCGAATTGTCTTTGTGTGATTGTCCGTTGAAGAGGTGGAAAGTTTCCATGAAGTATCTAGTATAGATTGTTCATATTGTGCAAACACTAACCCTCCCATATCCAAAGGCAAAGTGACTTGTCCTCACCACAGGATGCCAAGATGGAGCCTGTGTGGTTCCATTGGACACACCAGATTCGCTCTTCATGGTGTGCTAAAGACTGGAGCTTTTGTGCACTCTGCATACAGTCACCATCGGAATCTAAAAGTGGGATCAAGCACGACACTGGCACTTGAATAATTAACAAAGCAAAGCAATGTAATTCACAGCTTATATATGGAACAAAAATATGGGATTATGCAGATTTAAATCACTAGCCCATTTTAAATGGGTCTGAAACCCGTCGATGTAAAATAAGTAGCGTTCGCCTACCATTACTGCAGGATGCAAATCGGGATAGATAAGTGAATTGTATTCCCCCTCCCTCCTCTCAGTATGACAGCGGGAGCCGATATTTAGCTGAGCCGGCAGCCCTCCATACCTTCGTGGCCACTCGTGAAATTGCATTGAGGCTCAATATGGCCAGTCAGCTCCTCTTCAGAAGCATCTCTACACTTAAACAGATCGTTGTATGGGTGCGCGCAGTCGGTATGTGCGTGTTAAGGCAAAATCGAGGACCATGACGAGGCCTCCGGGGTCAACGCGTTTTTCCACATGTGCGCTATCTTTAAACTATGAAAATGTAAGTAGAACCCGGCGTGCCAAGATAAGGCCCTTATTTAACCGGGAGCTCCGAAGATCACCTTAGTTTTATTTATTGTAATAAATAAACAACAATGAACACAGACATAAGTGATTCATCTAGGTTTACTGTTGTTTTTTTAGCCCGCATGCATCCAGAGACACGTGCTTTAACGGATAAAAATTTTGCATTTATGTGCTAAAGCACATGCCTGTGCAAATTACTTGTGCCTATAGGTGACCCGTACGCATTATAATGCGAAGCAATCTGGATTTGATGTGCTAATTAGTAAGTATAAATTATAATTAACCCATCCAAATCCAGGTAACTTCGCATAAGCTGAGCCCAACGCAAAGTGGGTTAAATAAATTAATTAAATACTCTGATATATCAACACAAAGTAGGTTAATTAATGCCTAGAAAGTTTAATACTTTCGGAACACATGCAGGAAGACTGTGCGTCCACAGGCTAATTTTAATTCCTAGGCCTGCAAGGTCTCCAGAAGTCAAGTCAGAGAATTACGGAAAAACCATCGGGATTTCGGGTGGGAGACCCTATAGACCGAAGTAATATGATGATTCTGTGGACATATAATAGAGTTAAAATAAAAATATATAAATCCATCGAAATAACAAGGAAAATGGCTGCAGGTGAGGCAACCAACAAAGTTAAGGGTAATCTAAATTAAGTGGAATATGCCCATGACAGCACATTGACCCAGCAAATACAGTCCAAAGGAAACGAGCGAAAAACATAAAAAGCTAAGTGGTGGTCAAAATTTCAATAAGAATGATGAAAAATGAAACCTAAACATCACCAGAAGAAATATTAATATCAGCATGTGACTCTGGTGTTCAAGAGAAACACGCAGATGAATATTTCCACAAGTAAAATCCTACTGTCTTCAAGTCCACATACAGTAGGTTGCAATATTTCCTGCGGCTGCTTCAAAGGGTATGCGGAAATCCACTGAGTTCTTCCTGATTTTGGCTTTGTCTTACTTTTCAGCGTTTTGTTTCTGCGTTACTTTTGGCCAAGGAGATAATGTTACCGTCAGTGAAACCCCTTCTTCCGTTTCCTTTAATATGCTGTCCTTTTAACACACGAATAGTTGGTGAGCATGACAGGATACTTTAGCAATTAAATTGTCGATTTATTCATATTTCTCACAAAACAATGATCCTTTTCCAAAAAATCCTTTCACTATTTATTTACACTTGTACCTCTTTGACCAGTGAGCGACGCGTTATGAGCTAAAGCTATTTAGCCAGCACATAAACATTATTAAGTCTGTATTTTATAAATTTAAAAAACGGGAAGATTTTGATGCGTACTATTACGGCCATTCATGTGCATTACTTCCTATGTGCACAGTTTTAAACCATCAGTTCGCTGACCCCTAGCTCTAATTTAGCAAGCAACATATGTTCCACTTAAGTAGACCTGACTCTCCGTTAACTGCAACAAGCTGGGCCTATTGTGCGTTGATCAAAATATTCAATCAAACAGTATATGAACTGAATAACATAGGATGTTCTTACTAGTTGTATCCTCAAGGGTTCGGTTTAACTAATTCATATCACCGGTGAACAAGAGAATTTCCGATGCATCTATCCCCTGCATGTCAATAGCATAGTTTTGGTCCTGGGAAGTAACCCAACAAAAACGAAAAGGAACTGATCATATGGAGGCTTTGGTCTTTCTGCTCCGCAAGCGAGAAAAAGTATTTAGATGAAGGCGTTTTAGTCAATGAACTGCACTATTCCCTGATATATTACGTGGCAGACTTCTTGTAAGTAAACGGTAGCTACTGCTGCCGAAAGCCTACAGACAGTTTCGTAGAAGAAATACGTCAGGCTATATGAGGAAAAGGCAGAGCCTTTGAAAATCCTATTTTCAGGTATATTATATCGGTCATTTTTGGCAAATAAGTAAGATTTCTGTTAGGGCTCAGTCTGGTTCTATGAGTTCGCACGAAGCCAAGGCTTCACCGACGGTTGTTTCAACCCTAACACAGTAGGGAAAGAGAACGTGATCGGCCAAGAGGAAGTTTATTCAAAACGGCAAGTCATTTCCACTGAAAAGTTGCATAACTTTAGAGCGTCCCGTTCGCACTGTTTATATACTGTCCGATCCCCTTCAAGAGGCTGATAGAGAAGAGATGCGCAAAATTCTCGTGAGCAAGAACCGATCAGATTTGACGAGAACTTTTTGATCACAGTCAATGCGGAACATTGTCAAGCATCGTTCAGCTCAGTTCAGTTCAGTTCAGTTTTATTAAGGGAAATATAGGCGAAGCCTTTGAGCTCCCTATTGATGTCATGGCATGCAGCTTGAGAAATGCGTGCGCGTGCTTTTCTGTGAGATGATAATCATTGGAATGTGGGCATTCCCAACCATTTTATCAAATATTTTTTTAATGAATCAACACTTTCAGGAAGGATAGCCAAATAAAATATTTTTTCATTCTTCCACCCCCGATGAGGGAATAAGTTAGCTGGTACGTCATGTTTAGCGTCGTTTTTCTTCAATCTGTATTGGTGACCTTGGCAATATTTACTTCTTGCCAATTAAACTAAATCAGCCAATTGAAGAGTTCAGTCTAATCTTCTGACGACTTTGAAGACTATGATTATATTCCCTCTGTTTTAATTAAAAGGGAAAGAAAGAATTTTAAGCCTTTGTGTCCGCCCGTCATAAGGTACATTCACCTATCCACTGAATAGTTTGGTCACCATTCGTTAAACATTCTCCAATGCAAAATAATATTGCTTCAATAAGGGGCGCCACGCCTGAACCTAATATTCTAAGACCAGCCGGAAAAATTTCCAAACAATTGGCTAGAGGTCCTTCGTCAGAATTAAGGAAGGATCGACTTATCGTTCCAGGGATACCTAAGGCCTTCTTTGCTATCTTGGTATAGTGAGACGGTGGTTTGAGTGAATGTCTGTTAACTCGGTCGTTGACTCGATTTGATGACCTCCCGTGAAGTTATGAAGTAGCATCCATCTGCAATAAAACCACATTCCAATGAGTCGGCATTTGTTTAAGTGAAGGTTATGTAACCACTCATAACACCAGTCTTGTACGCGATCCAACTTTTTCGTCAAGCCCCTTTCCTCCTCTGGTTTTTCTGTTGAATTCCATAACTTTAGCTCATAAGCAAACATAACTTTATCACAGGCCAGGCAATAAAGGCAGTTGTTCACGTATATCACAAGAGTAAAGATACCAGAACGCTCCTTTGCAGATCCCCGTATGAATGGTATCCACTCTGAATTAGCGTTACCAATACAAATAAACTGACGTCAGCCAGTCATTTGAGTAGGTTGCCAGTCACGCCCATTCAATGCAACTAAGATATTAGCAGTCTATAGTTAACCCTGTCAACGGCTTTTCTGAATTCAATGTATACTGCATCGACTGAAAAACCCATTTTTAATAACCCGTCCAGCTTTCCATGGATGTGAGCAGGTTAGTGAACCACAATCAACCGCTTCTACAGCGATGTTGATGCGCAATAAGCAGGTTTTTGTTCTCCAAATGTTTCATCAATTTCATTTGAAATATTTTCTCCATTATTTTGCAAGAAATTCATATGATACTCACTGGATTGAAACTAGTTGGTGAGGTTATCGCTCTCATTTTATGTATATTGGTTATGTTGCCTAGCTTCAAATCAGCAAGCAGAGCCCCCACTTCCATCAAATTTTCGAAGATCTTGGAGAGTAGGCAGACCAGTTCGTCTGCGAGTTCATTGAGAACTTTTGTGGATATGCCATCTGAACCAGACGATTTAGTAGGGCCAATACTGTTTTTAATATACGTGAACGATTGTGTCAGGAATCTCGACTGTGAAGCAGCAATGTTTGCCGACGACATTAAAATCTGGAATGTAATCCAGAGCCCTGCTGACGAAGATAAACTGCAGATCAACCTAACTCGGTTGGAGGAGTGGTCGAATCATTGGCTTTTGCGGTTCAACGTCGATAA
This sequence comes from Schistocephalus solidus, assembly GCA_017591395.1. Taxonomy (NCBI): domain Eukaryota; kingdom Metazoa; phylum Platyhelminthes; class Cestoda; order Diphyllobothriidea; family Diphyllobothriidae; genus Schistocephalus; species Schistocephalus solidus. The sequence goes on from WEDG01001745.1 coordinate 84,527, forward strand.
GTGTACAATACTTCGCTTAGGCAACCCGTCTGGATCTGCTGAAAGTAGAAGTTACTTTCTCAACGGTGAAGCCTTAAAAGACGTGGAAACCCAAAAGGACCTTGGTGTGCTGATGACCACCACCTTAAAACCATCGTCTCACTGCTCGAAAGTGGCGAAGAGGGCAATTTCGGTGTTGCATGCCATCAGACGAGCCTTTTTGGATTTCGATGAAGATCTTTTTGCTAAGACCTTTGGAACATTCATTAGGCCACATTTGGAATATGCTATGCACGCCTGGAAACCCTGGACAGTTCAAGATCAGAACTGCCTCCAAAGAGTCCAGAGGAAAGCCACCAAAATGGTTAGAAGTCAAAGCTCCTTGCCATATCCCACCCGCCTAATGAATCTTAATCTGTTCCCTTTGAGTTATAGGCAAATGCGTGGTGATCTCCTGCAGACATTCCGCATTGTGAAGGGATTGGATTGTTGCCTGGAATTCTCGGACTTCTTTGAATTTGCCACCACGACCCATCTCCGAGGTCACCCATTGAAACTGCGTGTCCAGCAGGCGAGCCTGGATGTGCGCAAGTTCTCCTTCTCTGTCAGAGTGGTTAAACCATGGAATGCCCTCCCTGAAGACGTTGTGATGTCACCATCGCTGGAAAGCTTTAAAAGGAACCTTGACAGTTTTATGTTCCGCAACGAGCCTGAGCGATGAGGCATTTATCTTAACCCTCGAGAGTCGTGCACCACTTGTCAAATTTTTATGACCGCCTTTTTGTACCTTGGCAACCCACACGGTTTCTCTGTATACCGCACTTAATTTTACGTTACAAATAGGGTACTCAAAGGCCCATGCCTATTTCCCTCAATAAATTGAATTGAATTGAATTGAATAGGCTGTAGCTCTCCCAGAGTTTTCCTTACTGTGTCCGTTTGAACGACAATGTTCTGATTGTATCCGTAGGCGGGGCAATATGTCGGGGTACTTTCTCATCAAAACGTGGCTCCTTGGTATGCACGGATAATAAAAATTTGGAAAGCAGTGCATTATTGTCTGAGTTATTGGTTAATTTGTTTCTATGGTAGTCTTTTAGACAAGAAACGTGGTCCTGAATGCGTTTTACCTTATTCACGCTACTAAAAAACTCTTCGATTATTTGGTATTACTTTGACTATTTCTGAATCGGACATTGATCGGGAGATTCCTACGCCAATTTCGCTTTTTCTTAAAATAAGAGAAATGTTCGGGTTGTTTATGTCTGAAATAGATTATAAATAAATAAAAAAATTGTATATTTAAGGCCCAGAGAGCCCCGTCATTTCCAAATTAGTATCGAGGTATAAATAAATACAAAGTGGATAATTGCTGCACTATGTAAGCAGCCATATTAACAGCAGAAATGAACAATATGGTAGGCATATCCGATTCAGAACGATTTGTCATTTTTAAAACAATAGTCAACAATCTTTAACATAAACGGTGAACTAGAAAAGAAGCAGTAAAAAAAACTCCTACGGTTAAATCGGAGGCGGAGTTCAGCGAGCCGCCAATTTAAAAAAATAGGAGAAAAAAACTGCTTCACTAAAAAATTAATAGCTAGGTGCAATGGGATAGTGCTGTGATGTTGCTGACAACGTATGAGGGTTCATTACGCTCCTTGTCGTGTGAGAGATAATATAGCAGTCAGAGCTACTGTTTGTAACCACCAGTGGAGGTGAGAGAGGACGAACTCATCGTGGACACCAGGGTCAAAACGAAGAGGAGACAGTAGAGTTCATGAGATCATCATCGAGATGCGACCTTGCCGACTGCATAGTCCACCAATCAAAGAGGCAAGACCATCAGAACCCGCCTTGATCCTCAACTGAACCTGGAGACCATCGTCAGGGTTGAAAAATCGGAGGAAAGTACCAAGGTTTTCAAGACTTTGCGATTCTAGTTTAAAAGGAGGGGGCAAAAATTGAATGCACAGATTGACTCTGCAGATGATGATTGACATATAATAAGAGACCAATATAAGATTGAATCTGCAGAGGACGATGGACATATAATAAGAGACCATTATAATATCAAGGGAGCTGCGTCAAATACCAGGAGGACCCTTTTCGAAATCCAAAAGTTGCGAGTTAGGGAAGGAAACAGACAATAAGGACTTTATATCTTCCGAAGTTAAATGTTTGCGTAACTTTGTTTTGAAAATAGCTAATGTGGACGACAACCTAATTTGTAGTGGAAGATTATTCCAGATGAAAGCATATTTGGAGGCAAAAACTGAAACCGGGTAGTTGTGGAGCTAAGGGGTGGTGAAATGATCATGGAGGAATTACGAGTGGCATAGGGTCGATCTACCGGAGTGAGAGCGTTAATTCGTGGGAGATTTGGGCTAGAGTTAACGCGAAGCAGGAATCAGAGACCGGCTTCGAGTCTTCTAACCCACAGAAATTTAATGTTTGCTAACTGGCATCTATCCGTATAAGAGATACTGGATCCAGGAAGAGAAAATAGTCTTCGAGTAAAAACCCTCTGAACTTTTTCAATCTAACTGCGGTCAGAGGCGTTCATCAGCCCAAAGAGCGGACAGCAGTATTCTAGAATAGGAAGAACAAACATGCGGTACAGGTTTAACTTTATTTCCGGAAGGAAGAAATTATGCGATATAAAACCACATATCTGTGCAGCCTTTGCAGAAATTCGATCTGCATGAGGCGATAATGCTAGCTTGTTCGTGTAACTTAGACCTAAGTTTTTTATGGTTGATCGTTCTAAAAGTGTACTATTTTGAAATACGAGGGGTCCAGGAAGCTTAGCGGGGCCAAAACACATAAAACTTCTCTTGGATGAAGAAAATTCCATCTGCCAAGTACGGCTCCAACGTGAGAGCATAAGTAGATCAGTGTTGATTTTATCCACGCAACTATTGGCAGTGTCTTTAGAAAATGAATAAATGCACTTGAGATCGTCAGCGTAAACGAAATTTTGTGAATTTGTGAGTAAAGCTGAAATTTTGTTTATGTACAGAATAAAGAGAAGGGGACCTATAACCGTGCCTTGAAAAACACCACTCGTGATCGGTTGAGGCGTCGAGTTGCTATTACCTACTAAAACCTTCTGGCTGCGGTTAGACAAGTTGGAACCAATGAAGTCAAGGAGAGGAGGCCAGATGCCGAGGGCTTCCATTTTCACCAGAAGACGTCTGTGCGGTACCTTGTCAAAGGCTTTGCTCAGGTCAAAGTAGATCACAACGACTGACTGCTGCTTATTACGAAGGGAAGTGGCGAGGTTAAGAAAAGCTAAATGACACACTTCGCATGATCTCCCAGGTAGAAAACCATATTGCGAGTAACTTAAGTGCTTATTTTTTAAGCAAAAGTCGAGAATTTGATTAAAAATATTTTTTCAAGTTTTGCTAGAGCCGGGGTTTTGTGAACGCCTCCATAATTATTAACGTCCGAACGAGATCCCGACTTGAAGACAGGAAGAATAAAAGATGTCTTCGATGAGTCAGGAAAGAATACATGGCTAAGCAATCGGGGAAAGCTCAGCACTCTCTTAATAACTGAGTTTGGACTACCGTCAGTCCCCGAAGAGTGCGAGTTTTTCAGACTCATTATTTGCTTACGAATTATTTCTATGGAGAAAGCAATGGTACTTATAACATTTAATGAGGATGCCTGAAACGTCGGAACCGGTTCAGTTTCCATCGTAAGATGATTTGCAAAGAATGCACTAAACAATTATGCCTTCTCAGAGTCTTCGAGAACGAATTTCTTAGTTTCATTAAGTAATGGAGGTATTTCATAACCTCGTTTAGAGCAGGATCGACGGCGGAACAGTTGAGCAACAGATTTTGCAGAGTTTGGCTCGCTAAGTGCGCATGATTCCCTCTGTCTGTCCCGTGCAAGCCGAATCTTAGAGGGTAATTCAAAAATCTCTGCAATCCTTAGATGTACAGATAACGAACTACTATATTGATCTTTTAATTGCTTCCTCAATTTCATTAGTCTTGGCAAAAGAAAGTGGGGGACGGTGGATTCCGAAGTGTAGGGCTTGATAATTTTGATTGGCACAAATTCCAGGATGTTATTTGAAACGACTCACATTAAGTCGGAAAGACTTGCTGCATCGTTCATGGAGGAGAGATGCTGCCAATCCAATGAGTCCAAAAAGTTGTTAATTAAGCTCATATCTGCGAGGTCAAAATTATGATAGGTACGAACGGCACTAGCCTTTTTCGATGAGATAATTGGTAAACAACAGTGAATTAATGTATGGTCACTTTGGAAGAGGCCCTGCTTAAAATCAACAAAGAGGGGAGCAATGTCATTTGTGAAAATCAGATCTAAAATATGCTTGTCTCTCGTTGAAGAACGGACAAGCTGTGACCAATTAGAGAACTTAATGGTATCTAGGAAAGGCTGAAATCTGGGTGGACAAAAGTTTGAAATCCAGTCAATTTCTGGAAAATTAAAATCCCCAGCGATTATTTTAATGTTAAAATTGGACTCCGAAACCAATCTAAAAATTTCACAAAGTTTCACATCATCATCGGATGATGAATTAGGCGGGTATTTAATACATCAGAGAATAGTCTTTTGCCAGGGCGACAGGATAATGGATACGAAGCAGTAATTACCAGAGAATGACGTGACGTCTAGATAAAATGGGAAGTGCTGAAAAGAAGCTTTAATATTGAGAAGACAACCGCCTCCTTCTTTTCGTGAGATTTCTTTTTTCCCTCTGATGTCACCCACTCGAGTGGGTAGACGTCAGATCTCCTTTTAAGCGGCTAAAAGCTATCTACCAAGTACTGTATCCAGTTCCTATAGTAAAACCAGACAGACTTTGGGCCAGGCACGTATGAAACGTTCTAGTCTATCTCATTCAGTAGCCCTCCCTTTTGGTATGATTCTCTTATCATACATTTTTCTCAGTTAATTTTCGAATAAAGTTTATATAGAAAGGGTTATACTCCCAAACAAGAACGCACTGACAACTTCGGTCAAGCGGTGTGTGAGAATTCAATCCAAGGATATAGTTTTCATCCCTATTTATGATTATATCCCAACCCCTTTAATTTTATCCTTTTCGGAAATGCATGTTTACTGTGACGTTTTGTTTATTGAATTCGTCATTCATAAACTGAAGTTATATATGCTCGTGGAAGTTTTCCAATTGCATGGATTACATCACTTCCAAATCGATGTTTGAAGGGATAAATTCCCAAATAGCAATACATGCTTGCTACAGCATATTTATTTCTCCTCTGTCCTGAGGGTTGGTTACCAGGACAATGAAGAAGTTCAGTCGATTTATACTCGCAATTTAGAACTAGAGATTTTGCAACAAGCGTGCCTTTTGTAAGGACCTATCCGGGACGTAAGCAATGTCATCTAAGATGACTATTGCGTCCAGTGTAAAGTTGGTTTCTACTATCTCCTGAATTTACCACGTTTCAATTAGAGCTATAAATATCGGTTGCGAATGGTCTACGACCAGTTGCATTTCATTCGGTTTGTTAAAAAACCTCTGCATGTTAGTGTACATCATTGTCATCTTATTTTGTTCTGCCGACCCCTTGAAACTGTTTGTTGGTTCTTGCGTCTGACCATTTTTGCTGTATATTCCGTGAGATATACCCATTCCCCTTTCTGAGTTCAAATCTACTGGTATTAGATAGAGTGTATGACCAGTGTGATTACTTTCCATTTCACCGGATGATCCCATCTAAATGAACCCCTTGTTTCTATGACTATGTTGTCTACTTTTTTCCGGTTTTATTTCTCCTCGCGCTGACATATTTTCAATTTGGTGACCAGTGCCGTCATTTCATTCAATCGGTATGATATTAGTTGGGCTAAAAAACCCCATGTTGCTGGGACTTTTGAGGAAATATTTAATCTACCTGCTGTTTACTTCCCAACACCACTTTTAATAGTTTTAGCAGCACCTCCTCTGCATCATTCTAGAGGCCCCAATAGGAAGACCTTTTGGACTTCGATAACCAAACGGGGCTTTAAGTACCATTCAATAATTTTTTTCAAATTATCCTGTAACATCATCTCTTTTGGAATTTCACCAGTTGCCTATGAGATCCCCTTGACTATCAGGCAATGTGTTGTTTCTGGGAAACAACTTGTGCCTCCAACCATCCTTTTTTATTGGTAATAAGTGGAAGCAGAGGCTTCGTATTGTGCTTATTACTGTATTAATAGTGCTCTCAAATGGTGAAACTGGTTGTTGTTTCCCAAACGTCCTTTTGGATCTTTCAGCCAGAGCCCTAATTCTGACACCCTGGTAGGTTGAGTAGCTCCCAGCCAGCCTGATAATGGACTTGTGGCATATAGTTCTGTCAATAAGTTGCGTCTTTGCTTCGTGGCTCACATGATCTGTGACATTGTAGTCAGCTAGACATACAAAGGGCATGCTGCTGACGCTCTTTTGCGGCATTCGTGATACATTACGATTAATGGATGGGGATTTTCAAGGGTTCCTCAATTACTAATCAACCCAATCGAAACAAGCGTGACAACGAGTCCGTGACCCAATGGTTAGGGCGTTGGACTCCTAATCAATAGATCACGGGCTCAAGCCTCGGGTCTGTGGATGGTTGGCTGATGACAGCTATCAAACCAGAAATAGTCATTCCAGTCTCGCTTGTGTACGTCGGTAATGTTCCTCTGCGCATAATGATAGTCATCCTGCGGCTGCTGGTGGCGCTCTAGACCGTGCCCCAAGTTAGAACGGGACGAGTGAGTTCCGTTGTTGATGGGTAAGCATCCGTCCACCAATCTGCTACACTGGTGGCGTTGCCATTGTTAGGGGTGCGTGTTGTATACTTCCCGTTTTTGGAGTGTATTTTACCACTTTCATTGACATGGTCATTAAAAAATCCTGATATTTACGGTGTACCCAACTAAGGGCTTCCATGTTGGTGACTGTAATTGTATCCCACAGTTCCCTGAACTGGGTTTAACATTTGTATATTCCTCCAGGGTTTAAATATCTTTCAGTTTTGACCTAATGCAACCACATCCAGCAATGAAGCACAAAATCTACCAGGTGTTAACTTACCTTGGGATCGACGCGTGGGTACAATTGCAGGGGCATCTTGAAGATTACGAGGCCGTAACTTGTCGAGTTGTCGGCCCCACACATCGCCTGCTGCACTAGAACACCATGCTAGTCATGCCACCCACAGAGAACTACTAAGCTGACTTTTAATTCGGCAGCAGCCTAGTTGACCATAAGGACCATGGGTCCTCAAAGCCTGAATACTGTAAACGTGCATCAAACCCCTCGGAACGATAATTAAGATGATGCAAACTGCTTTAAAAACTCCATTGCTGTGCTATGTGGCCGAATATTCTCGTGCTTAAGGACTGCTCTAATACATAAATTTACCAGCAATTTCTGCGTGTTACTGGTCCTTCGCTCCTCACACAACACGTCATGTATCCTACTAGTGTTCGTAAGAGCTAGCCTATGAACTGCCTTGACCTTGTCTTTACTAATTCACGTAAATTTATTGCTTTTATTATGTGTAAATCCCGAGTAGGTCCAAACGAGCATGTAGGTTTAATGTGATATTATACTCGATTGTTATTGCATTCACGAGCTGTACTATCATTAGCCACATATCTGACATTCGCTTTTGTGCAAATAAAGAAGAACATTTTGGCTTAGTGACTGGTCATCCACACTCTCGGTTGATAACGAGGATGTTTGGAGTCAATTTAAAAGAGATAATCCAAAACTTACTCTCCAAAGCCTCGCTGGCTAACTAAAACCCTAAAGAAAGAGGTGAAAAGAAGATAAAACTATATAAAATATATTAAATTGATAGGGGAGTCTAAAGTACTAACACGCACAACTTCATATGCAATCAGGTCAAAATTCTTATCGATAGTGATCAGTGGTTCCACAAAAAGGATTTCGTGAACCATGCTGGGGTTAAACCTGGAGCCCTTTACTATTATGTGAGACAGAACCCGTAGAATATTCATCTAATCCTACTGTTGTTAACTGCCGACGGTGCGAAAATTTTAGAGGTCAAGGATAAGGCTGAGCATTTCCCTAGTTTTTCTGGTCATATAGGAATGGTGCCATCACGCGAAAAAGTTTCGAATTCTCCAGGACCCAGTTGAAATCCCGACTAAATAGTTAAAGGAGCTTCACTCTGAAATGGCCAAGCTACTAGCATTGCTCCTCCCAGCAGCAGTTTCTCCTGGACGTTTACCTTTCAATTGGAAGATTGAAAGCATCACTCTGAGATTTCTGAGTGGAAATCAAGCATACACAAATAAGTAAAAGCCGGTTTGTCTTACTTCCATTAGTTACGAAATCAGGAAGAAAATAATCAAGAAAGCATGGATGCAGATTCTCAAGCAAAATCACGCCTTCCTGGTTTATAACAGAGCTTTCAAAGTGGTAGATCCTGTCTTAAAAATGGCCTCTTTTCACGTGAACGCTAGATCGAAACACGCGATGAAAGCAGTATGATGCATGTCATCTAAATCGACTTCAAAAAGGCATTGGACAGCTTTCCTCATATCTTTCCGCATAAACTGCGCAAAGTATGAGTTTGAAGACGCCGCCTTGTATTGGTCAGGATTTTTTTACTGCACAGTTCCAACGAGTGCCAGTCAGGTGCCAGCAGCCCTTAGGGGTAATCATAGTGAGAGGAGTTCATCAGGACTCAGTTTTAGACCCCAAGTCATTTCCTGTTTTGAACAAACGCTGCGTCAGGAACCTTTACAGCAGTGCCATCCTCATCGCCGTTGACATACAACTTCGGAAAGTTTTTCAGGATGAAGCAGATCAATCTATCGAGGAACCAGACCTGAAACTGTGCGGGAATCAGTCAAATCGCTGGTTTCTGTCATTCAATGTAAGCGAGTGCAATTTTCTTCGAATCGGCAACTGTAAAATCTTGGGCCCAAGGATTTACGTTCTAAACGATACGAAGATACAAGCAGGTAACAATCAGAAGGATTTTTGTGCGTGGATTACCTGTTCGCACAAACTAAGATTCAGCCACAAGAAGATTTTCAATTAGGTCATTTTTATATTGCAACAGATCGTACGAGGGGTTAAGGAACTTGACAATTACAGCTTCTAGAAAATGCGTGTAACCTTTGTTCGGCCGCATCTGGCATACGTTACGCAGGCAAGGAAATCTTGGCTCATTAAGGACTGTATCGTTTTAGAGAAAGTTCTGAAGCTGGTGACGACAATAGTCAAAGGTTGACCCTCAAAATCTTTACTGTTTCCTACAGTAAGGTAAGAGGGAATATCACACTATGTTTCCGCATTGTGTATGGCTTGGATTGTAACATAATCCCCAGCAATTTTTCATTCACGCTAATATAACCATCTTGTCCAGAGGTCACATCGCGCGTGGCTGCCTGGCTGGCGCAAAGTGAGCGTACGCTTGGTCGGCCCCCACGTCCTCCATCTAAATGTGTGGCAGTTGTTGCATGTTCATCTCTTCAATAACGCCCGTTTTTCGCTATTATGTCGGTCCGGTGCTCACTTATGAGCCGCACGCACCTACATGCCTCAACCGCGTGTTTTCAAAATTTTACATAATCCTATAGTTTGCAATACTTCCGTATAATTTGATGCTCATAAGGTTAACGACTTAAAGTCTTCTGCATGCTTGCCGCCGGGCCATAATACAAACCATTCCCTTTTTAACGTTCTTTATATATCAGGGTTTTTCTTCTACAGTTTTGCAACCAATATATAGTTCAAAGGCTTTCGCTTATCTTCCGTTAATAAACTGAACTGAACCAAACTGTTGTTTAAACTTGGCTCACGGCTGCTGCATGGAGACCTCGCTTGGGGCTACAAACAGAAAGAAGTGCCAATATGGACCAGGTATCCTGGAGTAGTCAGCTCTAATTTATTGGTTTCATGCTATGACAGCGCTTCTGATGGCTATTAATCAGTAATACAAGGGAAATACAGGATCATATTCCGTCCCATATATAAGTGAGTGCTCTTCTTCCTCTCAACTTGATTATAATCCTCACTTTAGCCGAAAAGTTTTTATTTTAGTGCCCCATATTCCTAAAAATCGCGAGTTGTTGGCGTATCTTTCTGTAGCGATAAAGTCACTTAGCATTATTGAACCGGCTCAACCTCAATCCCATACACAATGTGTACGCCATGTAAGGGCTGTATCGATATTGAGTTAGTTAAACCGGATTTTCCTGTATCTGATACATTTGATTTAAACATAGGAATACAAATGAGGGTTGGTTTAATTGCAGGAAACCAATAGGGTCAGGTTTTGAGACAGTGTCAAAAAAAAACCGAAAGCGGGATTGTGTGCAGTGACTAACCAAGCTAACTAGCCGACATACTCATGAGACAGGCACCTTTTTCAGGATTTCACGCAACCAATAAAGCACCGGCCTGCTGTCCGATAGAGCAAGCCATCTAGTGCTGGCATCGGGTAAAATTGGCGGACGCGCAATAAGCATGCGCCAAGGCCTTCCACCGCACCACCATATTTGGCAGTTGTTATTGGTGTGCAGTCTAATGGACGCAAGCTGTCCCATAATCTAACTGCCGTTATGAGTTACCATCTCCCCCGCATGACCCGTTGTGGGAAGAAATGTATACACTAGGACTACAACAAAATCATACTCAGAAATGCCCAGCACAGCCTGACTGTCCAAGCCAAGGTTCAAGAAAACTGACTATGGGGCATCCTCCAAAGCTCAAACATTTAATGCAATGATATGAGACCGCGTAAAGTCGGTTTTAATACCTCCAAACAAACCCATTTTACGCTAAACCAAATCAGGTCGAATGAAGATGTGCTTAGGTGTTTGACAAGGCGTTTGGCCTTCGTTACACACGCGTTGGTGCCAGACTGTACTTGGATAGGCCCGAAAATTTTGGAGAGAGGAACACGTAAGCATAAAGAGTTACTCGCCTGCAAAGGTCAGCTACTAAAAAGATTTGGTGATGAAGAGGACTAAAGAGTCAGCTGGGTTGCAGTGTGGATGACTGAGGTAATATCAGCCTGCTATGCTCCTCGGTTTCAAGTGGTGAGACTGGGTCAATTCGACTGGGCATGATTTGGCGTCTGGCTGTTGCCCGAACAACTTTCTCCGGCCTACAAGCAAAACAAAATGCTATTGGCTCTCACAAACCACACAATAAGTAGTCGAAAAATCGTAGAATGAGAAGAAGTTGAGACCTCACGAAAGATCGTGTTAGTGGTGGTGGTCAGATAAAAATTCCCTAGCTGGAGACCACTAACTTACTCGTCACCAAGATAGCCGACTCATTGCTATCCCATTGTTATTATAGTAAAATTGACCCCTTGTAAGAGGTAGATTGCGGAGCACCACAGACACCTCAGTAGTCGTGCCTTCAATTTGGCGAATTTCGGTAGTGAATTATGAAAAGTAGTCCAGGTGGATAATCTCCTTCAGATTCTACTTTTTCTAAGGAAGTGCAGTGAGAACGTCAACAACTTGTGATTAATAAAAGTGACGAAACTACTTTACCACCCAGTCGATGGCGAGTAGTTTGAGACCAGTGATACTGATGCTTGGTTCAGTTGGTAAGATTTTCTTGGAGAAGAAGACCAATGGCAAGGTCCAACCAGGGGAGGGGGCGGATGTAAAAGAATTGTACTAGCAGGTACTGTCCAAAAATCTGCCGGGATCCAGAGCCGTGCTTCGGGAGACGGATAAGTCACAAAGGTATCCTCAACAAGGGAAGTCTGCATTCTCCCAAAAGCAGTCAGTGCATCATCAATAAACTTGGAGGCCTCTTCGGGCCAGCAAGCATGTCAATGAGCAGCAGCATGAACTCTACGCAGCTCGGCAGGAACTGGAAAGAAGCGCTAACCATGTCAAGGAAGCGTTAAAACTGAAGCTAAAACGTTAGTGGAGGAAAATCCCGAATGGCTGCAATTCTGGAGAACAGAGGACGCAAGTCTTCTGAGTAGAGGTGATGGTCAAGTAATTGAAGAGAGGAGACAGAGAGTACGCGTTCGGATGGAGTGACTAGGAGGCCGTACTTTTTAAGACGGTAAACGCCAATGGTGAGGTGGGTTAGAGCGTTGTCTTTTTAACCGCCAGATTGCGATTTCGGCCCTCAGTTGCCGCAAAACTGGGGTTGGTTATAGCTGGCCGAGGGACGGCTAAGAAGTCAGAAACGACCATTCTAGTCTCTCTTGTCAATACGTTCCTGCTGCAGCTGCTCCTTATGTTCATCAGCATTATGAATAGTCACCAAGATGTCATCAATGTAGGCACACACAAACGGCAAGCCATGTAATACATGTCCATTAAATATCTGACACTACAGGGTGACATGGCGAAGGTCAAACGGTAGGCTGATGAATTAAAATAGACCAAACAAAGTGGTCATAGCAGTCTTGCTATTATCTTCGGAGGTGACCGGGATTTGATCGAAAGCACACAAAGTAAGGGAAAACGGAATACCGAAAGGGGTTCAGGTGAATTCCTGAAGAAGATGCAAGGGGGAATAATGAAGAATAGTGGCTTTATTGAATGTCAGGTGTTGTCTTGGGCAATATGTTAAGAGGGGAAGCCCCAGGATTTTCGGATGATCAATTGATGCCGGGATGTATTATGTGCTAAAACTCCGCCTTCGTGAACTACAGGCGAGCTGGTTCTACTCATCTAGGTCAAAAGAACTTCCGATAATCTGGGGTGAGAATGTGATGCATAAAGTCATACTGGACCTCGCCTACACCGAAATAGTGATTGCTGTTGTAGGGGGTGTTGGACAAGAAGCTTCCGACAACGGCTAGCTACATGTATATCCAAAACAGATTAGTTCAGCGAAGAAGTTGCAAGGCAAATGAATCAGAGTAAGACAGACCAGTCATACATCCAACCAATAAAGCCCTAGTATGAATGAAAACTATTTGAATTAATCATATTTTTCGAACGGAACAGCGGGCACCCTTCCACCACTAAGTAGGGCAAAGAAACCAGCAATTAAGCCAAAATTACCACCACCGCCAACGCGTCTTGGAAAATTTAGCAACCTGAATTATCTGATTTTTACCATTTATTCTTGCTAAAATACTAATACACCTGGCAGGGTTTCCTTGCGTGAATGTAAAATGCAGCCGGAACTAAGTGATGGAAGTCCTCATAATTAGCCAAACTCATGTAGGTCTAGCGATTACCGGTTTGTAAAGCGATAAACGAGCTTTCGTTTATGCTTAGGAGTTTCAGTACAAATTTATTGCACCTGGCAGCAGAGACGACCGATATACCCGACGGCACGAGAATTGTTTCAGCTCATCTGTCTTTATCACTCGATCTTGCCAAAATGCGGGCTCGACAAGAGTTGAGATATGAAACCCAGATCAGAGTTTGTGTATTCAGTGGAACTGTGGGTCTACATTGCCTGTGCTAGTACCTCGCAATTAACAATGATTTGCTAAAGAACGGAACTCACCTAACCATTTGAAAATTACAAGATTCGCTTAGAAAGCTTGTGGATCTAAAATGCAGAAATACTGCATCACTAACTTCGAAAGGCCCGAGCCGATTTTTATGGTCAATTTAAAATGCTCCCCGAGCGGCCTTTTGAGCAAGTAACTAGGTTACTCGATTATGTACCCTTTTTCTTGGAGAATTCGAGGAACCATCGACAGAACGTGTGCTTCCTGTGGTCGCTAGTCTTGAGTAGTACAGGAATTTTGCCTAATAATATTTTTTTCGAACTTCGATTAGGTTTGCTAATACGCATTACCCCCACCACACCTCCTCCTTCGGCCACGCGAGAGAACATGGGAGCAGGAACCATCCATAATACTTTGTGCTTAATTCCAGGGAAATTAGGTTAAGAGGGAGGGTTGAGGTTAAAACTACGGTTACGGTTTTAACTAATGTTAGGGCTTCGGCACAGGAATATCCACTCTTCCAGGAGTGTAGCGAAAGGCAATCTGCATTACATGGAGGGGCAGTCCTATTCCCTACGTCCTGTTGGGGGGGGGGGCATATAAGCAGACAAGCCTACCAATATACTCAGTCTGAATTGGATGAAGCGGAATGGAAGCTTTAGAATTTTTTTTAGAATTTATATTTGGTTAGCACCGGGAAGGTACTGTCTAAGCTTAATGGCCTCTTACACAATAAAACCTTACGAAAACGACTGTTGCTGTGACCAGAGATCGAACGTTAGACCATTGTCTAAATAACAACATGCACGTGGTATTATACTTGTTTGCCGAATAGGATAGCCACTGCAGCCTTAAGGTGATGAACCCCAGGATTCACTAAAGCAGGGGGTATGGAGGAGCCATCGTCGTCTGACTCCCAGTCCACTGGTCAGCCACTCGACACACACAGCACATACGCTGAGCCGACGGCGTGGTCTGGTGGAAGCGTCAGATTGGCAGCCTTCCAAGCCACGGTTTCTAGGAAACCGTGATATACTCTGGTAAATGGTGATTGTGAGGGTGTTGTCGATGTATTGGTGTAGGTAGTGTGCGATGATGTAGCTAAGCCTCCGGTGGTTTATCGCAGGTTGTCGTGGAGGCGCATGTGTCTTAATAGGCCCATTCGGTGTGTAAATGTACGGGAGCAGTGAGGGCAGTTAAGGCGGGCGCGTTGACTGGATGTCGATCCCCAGACACTGGTTCATCAGCCTCCGTGCGATGGATTCGCATGTTACCGACCAGGCCGATGCGTGAGTTGAAGTTGTGGGAGCAATGTGGACAGGAGAAATCGGTAGAGGCTGGGGGGATGTCATTCATGGTATCATTATCAGTATCAGTATATTTGAGGGAGATGTAGGTCAGTCACCTTTGAATTCTCTATTTGTACATGCGAGTTGTGGTATCAAAAAAATAGTATCTCGATATGTTGGCGAGGCTAACATAGTGGAACATAGTTGATAAAGAGCAGACAGTGAAAAAAAACTCCCGGTGATATTTAGGAGAAAAAACCTTTCGCCCTTGGGGGGTCCAACGGAGGGCATTTCGTAGGTCACATGACTCAGCCAGATTCTCCCTTGCTGATTGCAGAGTCCGTTGAGGGATTTCAAAGGCGGAAATATATGTCCAGATAATCCTCGGTCCATTGCGGTTCGAACCAAGGGAGAACGTTCATACACCTCATGGACGACGGTCGCCAGGTCCAGCTGATGCGAACACTCACGGTGTCACCAAGGTGTGCAAATAAGTTAAGCAGCGAAGACCTCGAGGACCCCAGCATGGGAATAATGGGAGAATGCAAGCCCTCGAACGAAAATAACAAACATAAAGAAATGTTACTCAAATATAGCTAGCAGTATCTTAAATGCCTTATTTTCTGACGTCACACTTGCAGCTTTCAGTTAGTGTTGTAGCTCGCACCATTATATCGATCTAACTTGCGCTTAAAAACCTCCAAGGAGTCCGACATAACAACATCCAGAGGAAGACTATTCCAAGCTTCAACTACTCTTTTGGAGAAGAAGTACTTCCGAGTGTCTAGCCTTGCTCCAGTCACACGTAATTTGAGAGGATGACCTCTCAAGTTCGTTGTTTTTGCTAACTCGAAGGTGGCAGTGGCGCTAAGAATGGCAGGAGCGGAGAGTGTGCATGGTGCATCGGTGTTGTTGGCATTGTGGGTGAATTTCGCTGTCATGGATGCGCATGTGACCGAATAGGCCAGTGCGATGAGTGAATTCGCGAGGACAGTGAGGGTAGTGGAGGCGACGATCTCTGCTGTGTGATGGTGTTCCAGGCACTGGCTCATCAGTCTCTGTACGATGGATTCGCAAGTGACCGACCAGGCAGATGTGTGAGGTGAATGTGCGGTCGCATTGAGAACAGCTTAGGAGAGATTCCAAATCGCTGATGGTGGTGGTGGTAATGAAGGCGAAGGCGGTGGTGGGTATCAGGCGATGAGTATTGGGATGTGGTCTCTATGATGGTGGGAGTAATGGAATTGATGCCAGGAGTGAGGGTGGGGGGTCTGAAGGAGGGTTGGCAGAATTTGACGTATAAATTTGAATTGTCGGATTGTTGGTGCATTGCGTCCGAAGATGTCCAACCAGGCCGATTCTCGCACGGAAGATGCGTTGACAGCGCGGGCATGTTGGCGGGCCTGGGCATCGATGATGTTGGTCCGGGGTGCTGTTGACTTTCGTGCCGCTCTTTTGGCCCAGGCAGCGACGATCCGGTTGGCCACATAGATTGCTAAGCCAGTATTTACGGATCTTCTCCATGCCAGTCTATCCAGGGCGAGGTCATCCCAGGTCACCGGGTTGATTTGCAGTTGCTTCAGCGATTTCTTCAAAGTGTTCTTGTAACGTCGTTTTTGACCTCTCAGTCCGCCAGTCAGCCACTCCACACAAAACACACATTGGGCTGACCACGCCGTCCGAGTTATCCCATCAGTTGGCAACCTTCCAAGCCACGGCTTTTAGCGCACCGTGATAGTTTCAAGCGCGTCAGATTGTTTCGAGTGAGGAAAATGCGCTGAGCTCTCGAACTCACTCTCTCCCCTACCCCCACAATCAGACCACTGTCCGAGCCGGTCAGTTGCCTGATGTGGGAGTGGGCGCAGCTGCTGGTGACCTCGTCTACGTGTACTACGTACACGACCTGGCCCCCAAACACAAGCACCAGGATTTCACACAACAGGGGGTTGAACGGCTTACATCTCACATGTGTGAGATAGCCAGAGGTCACGTTTAGAAGGAGCCATCGCAGCCTGACTCTCAGACCACCAGTCGGCCACTCCACACAGCACAAATTGGACTAACTGCGAGTCCTGAGAGTAATTGTCAGTTGGCAACCATCCAACTGGAGCACTCAACGTTACCGCACTCTCTTCTCCTCCCCCACCTGAGCCCGGTCTCATGACACAGTCAAGAAGACCGGAGATGGGAGTGGGCACAGGTGGCTGGCGCGGCCAAAGCCGCCCCTGGGCGTGCCTCCACACCTGGCTCGGATCCCACAGAGTGGGAGTGCCATAAAGACCACATTAAGAAGGAGCCATTGCAGCCTGACTCTCAGTCCGCCAGTCAGCCACTCCACACAAAACACACATTGGGCTGACCACGCGGTCCGAGTTATCCCGTCAGTTGGCAACCTTCCAAGCCACGGCTTTTAGCGCACCGTGATAGTTTCAAGCGCGTCAGATTGTTTATAGTGAGGAATACGCGCTGAGCTGTCGACTTCACTCTCTCCCCAGCCCCCACCATCAGACACTCTCCTAGCCGGTCAGTTGCCTGATGTGGGAGTGGGTGCATTGGCTGACGGATCGGCGTAACCGTCTTCGCGCGCCATAGCACGACCTAACCCCCATAACGCACACACCAGGATTCACAAACTCAGGGGTATGGAGCAGCCATCGCCGTCTGACTCCAAGTCCACTGGTCAGCCACTCGACACACACAGCACATACACTGAGCCAACGGCGTGGTCTGGTGGAAGCGTCAGATTGGCAGACTTCCCAGCCACGGTTTCTAGGAGACCGTGATATACCCTGGTAAATGGTGATTGTGAGGGTGTTGTCGATGTATTGGTGTAGGTAGTGTGCGCTGATGTAGCTTAGCCTCCGGTGGTTTACCGGAGGTTGTCGTGGAGGCGCATGTGTCCTAATAGGCCCATGCGGCGTGTAAATGTGCGGGAGCAGTGAGGGCAGTGAAGGCGGGCGCGTTGACTGTATGTCGGAGCCCCAGGCACTGGTTCACCAGCCTCCTTGCGATGGATTCGCAGGTGACCGACCAGGCCGATGCGTGAGTTGAAGTTGCGGGCGCAGTGTGGGCAGGAGAAATCGGTAGAGGCTGGGGGAATTCATTCATGGTAGTGGGGGTGGCAGGGGCACTAAGAATGGCAGGAGCGGAGGGTGTGAATGGTGTATCGGTGTTGTCGGCATTGTGGTGAATTCCGCTGTCATGGATGCGCATGTGACCGAATAGGCCAGTGCGATGAGTGAATTCGCGAGGACAGTGAGGGTAGTGGAGGCGACGATCTCTGCTGTGTGATGGTGTTCCAGGCACTGGCTCATCAGTCTCTGTACGATGGATTCGCAAGTGACCGACCAGGCAGATGTGTGAGGTGAATGTGCGGTCGCATTGAGAACAGCTTAGGAGAGATTCCAAATCGCTGATGGTGGTGGTGGTAATGAAGGCGAAGGCGGTGGTGGGTATCAGGCGATGAGTATTGGGATGTGGTCTCTATGATGGTGGGAGTAATGGAATTGATGCCAGGAGTGAGGGTGGGGGGTCTGAAGGAGGGTTGGCAGAATTTGACGTATAAATTTGAATTGTCGGATTGTTGGTGCATTGCGTCCGAAGATGTCCAACCAGGCCGATTCTCGCACGGAAGATGCGTTGACAGCGCGGGCATGTTGGCGGGCCTGGGCATCGATGATGTTGGTCCGGGGTGCTGTTGACTTTCGTGCCGCTCTTTTGGCCCAGGCAGCGACGATCCGGTTGGCCACATAGATTGCTAAGCCAGTATTTACGGATCTTCTCCATGCCAGTCTATCCAGGGCGAGGTCATCCCAGGTCACCGGGTTGATTTGCAGTTGCTTCAGCGATTTCTTCAAAGTGTTCTTGTAACGTCGTTTTTGACCTCCCTGCTGGCGAGAACCCGTAGCGACATCTCCGTAGAAAAGTCGTTTGGGTAGTCGCTCGTCGTCCATTCTTACCAGGTGGCCGCTCCATCACAGTTGCACTTGCCGCAGCATGGCGTGGATGCTGAGGATTCCGGTCCACTCCAGGACTTCCGTGTCTGAGATCCGGTCTTGCCATCTCAGCTTCAGTATTCTGCGGAGGCAGCTGATATGAAAGTGATTCAGCTTCCTGGTTTGGTTCGAGTAGACGGTCAAGGTTTCCACCCCGTAAAGTAGTGTCGTCAAGACGACGGCCTTGTACATCTTCAGTTTGGTGTTCAGGTGAATACCGTGGTGATTCCACACGGAGGCCTGCAGCCGGTCGAAGGCCCGACTAGCTTTGGAGATCCGTTGGGCAACCTCGTCACCGATTCTCGTGTTGCGCGACAGCGTGCTTCCTAGATAAGCGAATGTTTCCACGTTTTTGAGTTGAGCACCGTTTATATTGATTCGAGGAGCATTGTATTCCGCGCTGGGTGGCGGCTGGTGCATGAGAATCGTTTTGGCTGTACTGATTGTTAATCCAAAATAGGCGCAGCCTTCGGCGAAGAGGTCCATGCTCCTTTGCATGTCCTCCTCCGTCACAGTGTTAAGGGCGCAGTCGTCCGCGAAGAGAAAATCATGGACTGTACCAGTAGACACGCGCGTGGAAGCCTCCATACGCCGACTGTTGAAAAGGTACCCGTCAGTTCTGTAGGCGATGCGGATGCCAGGCTGCTCATCACGGTAGGCGTCCATCAGCATAGCCGAGAACATGAGACTGAACAGGGTGGGAGCCAATACGCAGCCCTGCTTCACTCCGTTGGTCACTGTGAATGCTTCGGATACCGTCCCGTTGTCATTGACAGGCGCCATCATCCCGTCATGAAGCTGACGCACCATGTGCGTGAACCGCTCAGGACAGCCGAATTTCTGCATGACTTTCCACAGTCCGTCGCGATTCACCGTGTCAAAGGCTTTCGTTAGATCCACGAAGGTAGTTTATAGGTGAGTTCTCATCTCCTGGCAATTCTCTTATAGCTGGCGGGCGGCGAAGATCATATCGGTTGTCCCGCGGTGTCGGCGGAAGCCACATTGGCTTTCCGGGAGCAGGCCCTGCTCTAGGTGACCGTTCAGACGATTGAGAAGGATACGGGCGAAGATCTTCCCGGCGATGTTGAGCAACGAGATGCCTCTGTGATTATCACAGAGTTGCCGGTTCCCCTTCCGTTTGTAGAGATGGACAATGGTCACGTCTTTGAAATCCTGAGGAACTTGTCCTTGGCGCCACATCTCCTGGAAGAGTGTTGTGAATTCTGCCATCAGCCGGGGCCCACCGTGCTTGTAGACTTCCGGTGGGATTGCATCGGATCCCGGTGCTTTACCACTGGAAATCTGCTGCACGGTCCAGATGGTCGCTGGTAGGGAAGGCGGCAGATCCAGCTCATTATTCGTGTCCACTTGAGGGAGCCAGTCAATGGCAGCATTGGAGATGGCTGATGAGCAATTAAGGACACTTCTGAAGTGCTCGGTCCAGCGCTTCAGAATTTGCGATTTCTCTGTCAGCAGTGTTGTGCCGTCAGAGCTGAGCAGTGGTGCGGTCCCCTTGATACATGGGCCGTAGATGGCCTTGATGGCTTTGAAGAAGTTTTTTATTTCATTGCAGTCCGCATACCCCTGGATTTCCTCAGCCTTTCGGATCATCCCGGCATCCTGCATCTCCCGCAGCCGTTGCCGTACAAGGCGCCGGCATCTGAAGAAGGCTGCTTTGGTGGCGTCAGTCCGAAGGTCCATGTAGGCTTTGTGTAGTACATTCTTCTCCGCGAGTAAGTTGCTGATGTCGGCGTTATTGTCGTCCAACCAGTCCTGTTGTTGACGTCGTGCGCGTCCAAGGACTTCGAGGGTGGTGGACTGGATGACATTTCGCAGTTGACACCATCGTGTCTACACGGTAGCATTATCAGCTGGAGAATGCAGGTCCTCCAGTTTCTCGGTTATTTGGTTGCTGAAATCAAAGCAGTGAGCAGACAAATTTAACAAAAGAGTATTTAACTTACCTGGTGGCCGCTTACCTTGGGGCCTTCGTTGGGGTTGCAGTCGGAGCCTCATCTGGGAGATAATGAGGCGGTGATCTGTCCAACCATCGGCATCGTGGATCGCCTTGGTTACCAGCACGTCCTGTCGATCTCGCCTCCGGACGAGAACATAGTCCAGCAGATGCCAGCGCCGCGACCGAGGTTGCATCCATGTGGCCTTCTCCCGCGTCGGAAGGTGGAAGGTGTTGGTCAGCAGGAGACGGTGTTCCGCAAACGTGCGCAGAAGAAGGAGGCCATTGTCGTTACAGCTACCGAGACCGTGGGGACCCAACACTCCCTGCCAGGCAGCGTGGTCCATCCCGACACAGGCGTTGAAGTCACCAAGGACAATTAACTTGTCCACCTTCGGCACAGTCGCCAGCAGGGCGCGCAGGTCCTCGTAGAATTTGTCCTTCTCCGTATCAGAGCTCGTCATTTAGAGAGCGTAGGCGCTGATGATGGTGGCAAATTGGTCTCCCCAAAGAGGCAGGCGGAGGCTCATCAGGCGATCATTGATACCCTGCGGCAGACAGGGCAGACGTCCCATGATGTAGTTCCGGATGGCAAAGGCAACACCAGCGTCGCATCGCTCTGCCTTTGGCCGGCCGCTCCAGAAGAAGGTGTAGCCGGCACCCACCTCCTCCAGCTGACCCTGCTCAGAGAATCGGGTCTCACCGAGAGCAGCAATGTCCACCTTGTAGCGTGCCAGTTCCCGTCCTCCGTTCCGGCCGGTTGCCCTTAGGATTGTCTAAAAGGGAACGAACATTCCAGGCTGCTAGTGTGAGTGCACTCACCCGAGCAGCCTGGAGGGTATGGCGAGGGGGATTGGTACGGGGTATTGTTGATTGTTTGAGTTGTACGACCGCATATTTTGCGATCTGCGAGCCGCGGCCGGCTGCAGAAGATGTGATAACCAGCATTTGTTTTGTGCACCTTTTCTAGCCCCTTCCTCCGCGAGGAGGCAAGCAGTGTTGTCCCTAAATAGGGCTGCTCGGACATCCCAGACGGCTGCCGAACTCAACTATGTGTCAGGGTTTTGTTTTAGTGGGAGAACGACCCGAGTTAGCCTGGGCCGCCTATGGGGTTGCTGTCGCACCCACCGTAGGACTTTTTGAGAGGGGGGAGGTGGGAAGTTCGGGAGTCAGACATACCGGGTGTGGAGGCACACACAACACCAGAGACCCTCACCTGGTTTAGCCCGCGGGTCGTGACAGTTGCCCGGGGTGTTGCCGCTGGGAAGAACCCAACTTCGAGGAGCCACAGGTGAGAGTTGGGTATCAGTTAGAGGCGGCCACAGGAGCATTCACCACCTGTAGGAGACAAATGGAGCGACCAAATGCTATCTGTGTGGTGCTACCTTTAACGAGTACCCCTACACCCCTACACACTCAAAGCATAACAACATAAAAATGTACAAATATCCCTTCGAGCTCCAGCCCCGCCTGGCCCCCTCTGGCCCCCTAACTAGAAAAATTTTCGCAGCGGTACCCCATGATTTTCTCGCATTAGCAGCCCGTTTTCTCCTTTATATCGAACGCCCACCGCACATAGCCTTCCCCACCATAATCGGTCACTACTGATATGCCCCTAATTATTGTTCTATTAACGGCCCGAATTTATACAATTACTATGGTTTCCGTTTGGATCCATTCAAGCCATTACTGCGATGTACCCACTCACTCATGAAATAGGATATGTGAAGATGAAATTTGCAAAGTAGTTTATTATAAAAAAATTAAATATCACTGTACATGCACAGTATAAATTAGTCATGGTTTGTCCACGTGGCTGCTGTTATCCGGTGGTGGTTCCCATAATAAAGAAATATGTTGGTTACCGTGGTGAACATTATGAAAAGAGTTATAAATCACATAGTCAGGATTAAAATAAATATCACTAAGTTAATAAAGTTTAAACCTGAAATGCGCTAAGTGTAAAACATTGAGATAATTACCATGTCTTCGGACGCAAACTTTGTTCCGTAAATTGGACCACTGGTGGAACATTCCGGAAGCTGAATAAATATGCTGGATTAGTTCAATGGAGTAGTTTTACCTTCTCAGTTGCCTCCCGGCGTTTTGATCTGCCACCGTACCTATCTCTGGCACCATGAAACCAGTCAATAGCTGTTCTGCGAATAACATCCACGGAACAATTATTAAAGCTGGTATTTCGGCCAATGGCTTCTGCAGACGTCAGGGAAACGTTATGACCTACCTGAAAACTCTATAGATCGGGCAGCCAATAAATGACCGCTTGTCAGTGGAACCGGCCAAGCAGAAGTTTAGGCACAGGGGTGTTCCAATAAAACATTTCAAGAGGTTCCGGACGAACTCTCTTTCATTTCTTCACCCTACCACTGACAACCTTTCTATCTACAAATCACGAATAACCCCTACCAGCACATGGCCCCGCCCGTAGAGGGAGCTGAGAGGGGGCCAGACGGGACCAATCCCTATTGACTTTCAGGCCATATTTAAAACATGGTCAGGCTTCTTGTAAAGACTGGAAAAGGTGTTACTGTTTGAGTAGGACACCGGATTATGGCAATGAGGCGGTTTGGATATATTAATTTCTGAACGTTATTCGTGATTTGTAGATAGAAAGGTTGTCAATGGTAGGGGAAGAAATGAAAGAGAGTTCGTCCGGAATCTCTTGACATGTTTTATTGGACCACCCCTGTGCATTAACTTCTGCTGGGCCGGCTCCACTGATAAGCGGTCATTTATTGGCTGCCCGCTATATAGAGTTTTTACAGGTAGGTCATAAAGTTTTCCTGACGTCTGCAGAAGCCATTCGCCGAAATACCAGCTTCAATAATTGTTCACGGGTGTTATTCGCAGAACAAGACGAGAAGCATCCGACAACGGCTAGCTACATGTATATCCAAAACAGATTAGTTCAGCGAAGAAGTTTCAAGGCACATGAATCAGAGTAAGACAGACCAACCAATAAAGCCCTAATATGAATGAAAACATTTTGAATGCATCATATTTTTCGAACGGAACAGCGGGCACCCTTCCACCACTAAGTAGGGCAAAGAAACCAGCAATTAAGTCAAAATGACCACCACCGCCAACGCGTCTTGGAAAATTTAGCAACCTGAATTATCTGATTTTTTACCATTAATTCTTACTACAATACTAATACACCAGGCAGGGTTTCCTTGCGTAAATGTAAAATGCAGCCGGAACTAAGTGATGGAAGTCCTCATAATTAGCCAAACTCATGTAGGTCTAGCGATTACCGGTTTGTAAAGCGATAAACGAGCTTTCATTTATGCTTAGGAGTTTCAGTACAAATTTACTGCACCTGGCAGTAGAGACGACCGATATACCCGACGGCACGAGAATTGTTTCCGCTCATCTGCCTTTATCACTCGATCTTGCCAAAATGCGGGCTCGACAAGAGTTGAGATATGAAACCCAGATCAGAGTTTGTGTATTCAGTGGAACTGTGGGTCTACATTGCCTGTGCTAGTACCTCGCAATTAACAATGATTTGCTAAAGAACGGAACTCACCTAACCATGTGAAAATTACAAGATTCGCTTAGAAAAGCTTGTGGATCTAAAATGCAGAAATACTGCATCACTAACTTCGAAAGGCCCGAGCCGATTTTTATGGTCAATTTAAAATGCTCCCCGAGCGGCCTTTTGAGCAAGTAACTAGGTTACTCGATTATGTACCCTTTTTTTCTTGGAGAATTCGAGGAACCATCGACAGAACGTGTGCTTCCTGTGGTCGCTAGTCTTGAGTAGTACAGGAATTTTGCCTAATAATATTTTTTTCGAACTTCGATTAGGTTTGCTAATACGCATTACCCCCACCACACCTCCTCCTTCGGCCACGCGAGAGAACATGGGAGCAGGAACCATCCATAATACTTTGTGCTTAATTCCAGGGAAATTAGATTAAGAGGGAGGGTTGAGGTTAAGACTACGGTTACGGTTTTAACTAATGTTAGGGCTTCGGCACAGGAATATCCACTCTTCCAGGAGTGTAGCGCAAGGCAATCTGCATTAGATGGAGGGGCAGTCCTATTCCCTACGTCCTGTTGGGGGCATATAAGCAGACAAGCCTACCAATTTACTCAGTCTGAATTGGATGAAGCGGAATGGAAGCGTGATGGCCTCTTACACAACAAAACCTTACGAAAACGACTGTTGCTGTGACCAGAGATCGAACGTTAGACCATTGTCTAAACCACAACATGCACGTGGTATTATACTTGTTTGCCAAATAGGATAGCCACTGCAGCCTTGAGGTGATGGACCCTGCTGTAGCTGCCACACCTGATGAGGTCATCTGACATTACATTATAAGTTCTTACATATCTCCTACCTTTTTCAGGCTTTATTAGCCAGGAGTTGCTGATAGCGTCATTCTTGTTTCCTACAGTGAACCGGGCGTGAAACTGGTAGTGGTGAAGGCGACTTGTTCAGCACTGAGCTCGCTCTCTCTCCTCACTCATCCTTCTTTCTCTCTCCTTATCTTCCCTTAATCATGTGTGCCCGGTGTCAAGAAGACTGGAAGCGTGATCGGATAAGTGGGTGACGCCACACTTTACGCAGCTCCCACGGAGTGGGTGTGCCATAAAGGCCACATTAAGAAGGGGCTATTGCAGCCTGACTCTCAGTCCACCAGTCACCCACTACAAACAAGCTGAAGGCGCGGTCTTCCACCTAGTTTCACCATCACACCCTATACTAGTGGTGAGACGATTGAATATACTTGAGCAGATCAAGTTCACAAACGGTCGTTCTCTTGAAGAAAATACGATCACTAGAGCAGGAGTTTTATTAGCTTGACGTTTTGGATGCTCTCTCGAACCCATCTTCAGAGACAGTCGCTCGTTCTCGACTGCGCACACAGTTTCACCTAGTAAACAGTCACTAGCTACCCTAGTTCTCTCAAGACCTCCTCGTGGTCACTCGGTATGTCCACTGTACTCTCTGCATCGTCATAAGGCCTCAGTTGCTAACTGGACATTGGGTAAACATACTGACTGCAAATGGAGATTCGTGATGATTTCTATTCAAGCGCAGGTCCGGGGCTTGATTACCCAAAAAAAGGTTTGAGAACCAAAGCCCAGAACGAACAGATTAAACATTCGCGACTAGGACAGTGTTGATTTGTATTAGACGCGATGCATAAAGCTGCACGTTCTGCACACAAATTTTGCATTGCTGACGTCATGTTCTTTCGAGTTTAGTTTGCAAAAATGCGCAACGCACTGTGCTTGAGTGGAAATAGAGTGTCAGGCCGGCTGACGAAACTGCACAGCCCGTCACTGCGTGCCAGGCCCGCCCTGGTAAGACCTTGATTTCAAAGGTGTCCCAAAACTCATATGGACGGAGGGGAGGTGGCATGAAACCGGTGTCCGGAACAACGGAAACCCCAAAATACACAGAAAAGTAGATAAACACGAAGAGACACTCTTGCCAAACGGGGCATCAAAGGAATCACGAAATCGAACAAATGGGCAATGATTAGAGTACATTCAGCATACAGTCAGTTGTTACAAAAGACGCGGCCATGCGTATCAACAAATATACAAAGACACGTATGCAGATGCGCAAATAAGAGCAGAGATTTGTAAATCGATAAAAATGTGACGGCAAAATGATGGGGGCGGGGGACGAGGAAGTGAAGTTGGCAACAATGGCTTCAAATTTCATGGATCAATTTCAGCTCCATCATGAATGCGCAATGGTCATTGGAGGTCTGGCGTCCAAAAATAAACAAAGGAGGTGGCAAGGATGTGGGAAAAGCAAGGGGACTCTGGAGCAGGTGAAGAGGGGGGTTAATGATATTTTAAATTAGGGGCAAAGGGAGCTCCGATTGCATTCCGTGTTCTGGGGAGGGGGAGGAGAGCGGATGGTGATTGCAGAGGAAGTAACATACAAAGGTTTGCAAAACACGCATGAGCACTTATAGGCGGAAGTGAGGTTATTTTGGCGCAGCTGGAACTGGCGTGAGGAAGGTGATGCAACTGTGCCCCAAAGATCGCGAACAGACGGAGGGTTTTTGTTCATAGACGACGGGTTCGAAGGTCCGCTTACGTTGGGGCTACGATCAGGAGAGCGAGAAAGAGAGGAGTAAGGGAAGCGTTATAAAATATTTGATTGGGACTGCAGTTAACAGCAGGCACATGGTGACCAGATCAACAGAACAGAGGAACCAATCAGAGACAAACAATGAAATCAGCAGATAAACGTGTCCCTTTTTATTCCCCGACTCACCAGGGAACCGGCGTGAGAAGTTGGAGATGCAACCAACATCGCGTTCTATTATAGCAAGTTCCTCTAAACAGGGAGGTTGCAACATTTGCCTTTTTTACACCAGCGAGTACCAGCAGCTAGAATGAATACTTGGCAGAGGGCTACGAAACAGGAAAAAGACTACTGGAAAAATAATGCAGAGTATTTGGCTTGCAAGTTCAATTTCCGACAAAATTATCTCAAGTTTCCCAAAATTCCGAAGGAGAACGATACTACACTAAGTTTGTTGAATATAATAGGCGCCAAACTAATGCAAAGCACCTAAAGGAAGAAGGAACACAGATTTGAAGGAGGGCCGGTTCCGATGCCAGGATCGATTATACAATGGTTTCCACACGACTCTGCCCCTATTGCACGCGCTCCTTACTAATCCACCCGAGCCCGGTGCCAACAAAGAGTAAAGGAGGCCCGAGACGGGATCAGGCGTAGTGACTGGCATAGCTTAGCAGCCGGTCAACACGTGCCACACGCGCCTCGGTCGCGCTACGGTTTCACATAAAATGTTAGGATTTGAATTATACAATAACGGGCGTACTATATAGGCCACGTTAATAAGAGGCCAGTGCAGCCTAACTGTTCATCCCGAGAGGACAGAATTGCACCGTCCTTTAGAGTAAATCACATGTCGTTGTTGGTCGCCGACTCAGTCCATAAAGAAATAAATTGGCCCACAGGAAGGGTGATATGGCAGCACAATAGGCCTCCGACAATGGGCAGTAGACTAAGTAGCTCGAAATTTCGGATATACAATAAAAATATATCAGTTATTACCTTCTCTTTTTTCTACTGATAAGAAAGTTAAAAAACTGTCAACTAGGGGAGCAGACGAGCACATATTGGTAACTCGACGCTATAACGCGCTCAGTTCATTAATTTCCCTTCCGAAGTTCCACCGAATAGGTCTGGTTGCTTATTAGGATATACGAGTTTCATAGGTTGGGACCCACTTTGCAGCTAAACGATCACTTACAGGTTTTCGATGCGGTTTGATGGCCACTGCACAACAGTGCGCTGCCAAAATAAACTGTCAAAAACAACCACATGACATAAACTAGGCTGGGTAAAACAGGCAAGACTACGGCGGCAGCAAATAGTTGCAAGAAATTTACTGAAGGTTCCTGCCAAACGCACCAGTGAGCCTGGTTGAGACTTCCATTTCATCTACCCTAGCAGTTAACTGTGGCTCCATAAAGTCGTGCTCAGCACGTCGATTACACGCCTAGTAAATGTCATTGATCAGTGAGCTAAACCAGATGAAGAGGTTGCCCGGAACGCGTATGTCTGGACACCCGGTAGCCGCTAAACTAATCCCCGATCACGCTCGACACCCCCTACTAAAACATCCTATACATAGAGGGTGCAGTGCAGGCATGTGGATGGCAAATTCGGGTCGTCTTCTCACAGAATCCAAATTATGACCCACACTGGAGTCCAGCAGTCGTATGAGATTACTAAGCAACCCTGTTTAGGGATGTACTGATTACTCCTTCTCTGAGAAGAAGTGTTCAAGAAGATCCTATCTGAAACTGCTGACAAGAACCGACGTCGCTAAGCTAACCACGATTTTTGAATCTATATAAAACTGCCATGGCTCCTTTTTGAGGTTACTTTTTATGACAGCCTTACCCCTGTCATATATGAGTCACCCTCATTGTGGCGTTCCGGGACACAACGCAAGGACCAGGTCGTTTATGAAACACGCAGATGAAATAATTAACTTTGTCGGCCAATGCGCCCACGCCCAGCACCGGTCGTCCTGACGTTGTTTTACCATCGAATCATCGCACGACAGAGTGAGTTAGATGCTTCGAAAGTCAGCAAAACTATAAAAAAATTGAAGTGCAAGTCAATACTGTTGGGCCAGCGGACGGTCGAACTAGGGAGGGCGAAACAGGAGGGGTATCGATGGCCATAAAACGGGGAGCTCGGATGGTTGATCATTGGAACAAGAGGGCAAACCTACTACGGCAGTTGAGTTAGCCGAACGAACTGGGAACTACATCAGCCGAAAAAGAAAGACCAAAAAACTCGGCGGATTAGAGGCTGCTAGCCTACGGAGCCTGTTGTATTCAGGGTGCGCGTGGCACGAATTTCAATGTTATAGGGGTGTTCAAAAAGGTTTGGTCGCAGGAGGTCGTCCGAATGGCGACAACCCTGCCAGCACAGTCCCGCATATCTTCGACTTAATCTGTTTAACGTCCACGGATTGTCGCAGTTTAGGGTAATTTTTTTGCAATAGAAAAACAATAGAAAAATAAACCAAAAAAACTGGGCTTCGCGTTCATCCGCAAGCAGTGAAATTCGATAAAAGAAAAAAAACGGTTGGTCCACGCGAATTCCGGCTATGTAAGGCTACCGACCTCGGAGTGGGCATGGAGAAATAAGGTATCCAATTTGCTGGACGAAAACCTTAAATATCCTAATCTGGGTAGGCTGAAAAATAATTTTTACCACGCTTCACGAATAGACGCGAGGCATGCGCAGTAACTTATTGTGTCAGATGGGGATAATCCCTAGAATTTGCCCGGTTGATCCCTCTTAAGAATGGAGTCTGGTGGTTGGTGAGCACATCAACTCATTAATAAAAGAAAAACATAAAAGCAGTCAGACGGACTGAAAGACAGCGCTGTCAGCAGTTAAGCAGCGTTTATCTTATTTCACCCCTTCTTACATGAGTCAGACATGAACTATCGAGAAAAGAGAAAATTTAAGGTTATCTGCTGTGCGGCATGCCAAAGTCAGGCAAATGAGTTGACGTAAAGCTAACGAATCAAGCGGGGTCGAATTAAAACCAAGAGCAAAAAACGCGTGCCAATCAAAAAATCCAATAAATGAGTGAAATCCAACCCGATCGGAGGGGTTTTTTGAGATCGGAAGTGTAGTAGAGATATTGGGCAGCTCACCAGCAGTCGCAGAGCGACTAATATCGGAGGCAGAATGACATTCTCAAAAAAGACGAGGGATACTGGAATGACTTATTAGCCGTCATTAGCGAGCCACATCGAACCCCAGGTGTGTCAACCCCGAGGCTCAAACCCGCGACCTATTGGGTAGAGGTACAACGTCTTAACCACTGGGTCCCTGGCTCATTGTCCTCTCGCGACTCACTTCCACTGCCAATATATCCGATCGCAATCAGCAGGAAAAAGAGCCCCTGGGTAGGGCTCTAACCAACAAGTCGCAGGTTCCATCCTCGGGTGTTGCAACACATGGGGTTGGGTATGGCTGTTTGATGAAGACCAATATGCCAGAAATGGCCATTCTAATCACCTTGGTCTTTGGCGGTAATGTTATTCTGTCAATAGTGGTCGTGCTGGCGGTAGGCACTCCTTCCCCGGCAGCACAAGGGAACCGTGTAAGAGAGGTTATTTTTTGCTAAATTCGAGGAAAACTAGGATTAC
Source organism: Schistocephalus solidus (assembly GCA_017591395.1). Lineage (NCBI taxonomy): Eukaryota > Metazoa > Platyhelminthes > Cestoda > Diphyllobothriidea > Diphyllobothriidae > Schistocephalus > Schistocephalus solidus. The sequence continues at coordinate 114,870 of WEDG01001745.1, forward strand.
GGTTAAGGATAGGGTTAAGGGTTATGATTTGGATGAAGGGTTAAGATTAGGGTTATGATTACCTGTTGGATTGGGGCTAAGACAGGGGAATATTTACCCTTTCTGGAATTAAACGCAAGGCCCGTCTACCCCCATGTCCCATCTAGGAGGGAGCAAAAAGCGATTCCACTTAAGGATGATACCGTTCCTCAAACATGGGCAACTTTCTAGGCTGTGAGAAAAACGCTCTACAGGCTCCTGATTAGAGTAGTTTTTATTGTAGTTGTCGGAAGCAACGCAAGACTTCGGTTCGCGAGTGCACATTTTCCAACATAAACACAGAACCAAAAACAGTTCCCTGGCCCCGTGGGGAGCCAGAATTCAGTGTGAAAACCATCTGACTTTTATTGCATTCAGATGCACTCTATAGACATATAGAACTGTAGCGCCTCAATATACACCGGCGTTCCACGCGTCCTACAAACTAACATCAGAGTCCATCACACGACAGTAGAAGTCCTCCTTGACGCATTCGCCTGGCTCAGGATGCACTGGGAGGTGCATTGCGTCGCACAAGTTCCTGTCAATTACACCCACGTGTCAACTCACCGTATCACGCCAGCACACTTGCTCTGACTACCGTCCTAAATGCACTTCTGCGCATCACAGCCCTGCTTCCGGTCCGTGCAGCAACCCCCATCACAATCGACGCAGGCCTCCCAACTGGCACGTGCACACGATCAAAAAAACAATGCCGCCCCGTCGGCCACGCCGTGAAGCCGACACACTAGTGTCTAGGGCGGCGACGGGTAGTGGTGGTTGTAGCGTCTCAAGTGGGTGCAGCAGCATTCCGCCTGCGTCATATACGTCGCGTCACGTGGCCACTGGGTCTCGCGCAAGTCACAGGCTTGCGGAGAGAATCGCGCGTCGGCATGGAGCCCGTCGGCTGTGTCCCGAGGACTCCGAGGCCTCCCAGGACTGGCGTCTTTCCTCGGAAGAAAAACAGGTTTGGGCACCGATTTTTGTGGCGATTAAGGTACGCCAATTACCCAAGTAACCACAGTACTACACCTCCAAATCCGGCTGTGACTGATGGGCTTCGGCCCAAATACTACTTTCTACTTTCGGCCTGCGCCTATAAACCTTATTTCAAACTGATTTGCTTCAAGTTATCCATAAATTTCTAAAGGAAACTAAAAAGCAGCGAGAAAACCACTTTCGTGATACAACCAAGGAGATCGTGTCCAGGCCGTGATCAATGCCACATGTAAGCTCTGTGAAGGTGGCGTAAGTGATTTACTTCCTGGATTCGCAACCAATAAAATCTCGATTACTTTCTATTGGCTTCGAAACTGAAGAGCAAGCTGAAACTAGAAAAGAACGCTTATTATGCGTAACTTCAGCACTGCAAAAGATCAATGAGGTTCGGCGTTATCAGCCTGCAAGATGCGCGGCTTACGTTAACCGCCCATAATAAAATTAAAGAATGTTTAAGACGACTAAATCACTTATTATATTCATCCAGCTAGCACCCCAACCATCACCTTGGCAGACGAGATGCACAGGCTGCATCGTGGAGAGTGGAATGTTGGGTAGGGAGGCCTTGTACGACCGCCTAACCAGGACACGGGAATCGAAAACACCCCGCTCGCTTAAAATAGGTGGCTTTAAAATAAGTTTTTAAGGTAGGTTAGTATTCCCATGTCTGAACACTAACACTACCCCCAACATACTACTAAACTGCCACCTTAATCTGAACCGTAGCCCTAGCCCTACCCTAAACCTAAACCATACAACTAACACGATAAAAACCTTAAGCTTTAGCCTAATCATGACCTTAACTCCAACTCAGACCATAACCTAAAACGTAAACCTAACCCTAAGTCTCACCTTAATCCTAAACATGATATCCTTGGAATTTAGCGCCACGTCACATGCATTGATGGCGTTTCCATTTCCCGTATCCTATTTAGGCGGCTATAAAAGGCATCGTTACCGGTGTCGCAACACATGTCGGTTTCTACTCGACCACATACATGTCTTGCTCCAGAGATTGCTTCTCCTACCGGAGTTGTACGAACGACCTTGCTGCACGGAACGGTCGCCCTACTCACTCAACGCTCGGCTACAGTACAAAGTTGCACAAAGTTGTGATGGCGGCTCGTTGCACACACAGAAGAATTTTTCGACTGTTGGGTGAATCCAGCTTAGGGTAGCCAACGTATTTCGCTATGTATGAGTGACGTCTGGTTCGGTCGTGAGAGAATGGGCAGAGATGTCATGGGCCGTGAAGATAGGAGCATAATGCCAAGTCATGTACTACCAGTAAGCTCTCCTCCCACCTTCATGACTTGTCACAGGCAATAAAGGTTGACGGATTTGGGAAGTGAAAGTGGGATCGAGGTTGAGCAGGCCTTGGAAAGACACGGAAATAGAAGCTAATTTTCGGGACGGGAAACTAGTACCGAGTCAAAATCTTAAACCTAATGCAAACGTTAACATGAAACCTAAGCTCAAATCTCACCCTAAGCCAAAACTTGACCTGGTAAGGATCTAGTATGTGTAACCACGCTAGTATTACCATGTACTTTGTTACTTATGTGAGAGTTATGTGTTGGGGCTTGGGTTAGTTTGAGGTTAATGCAAGCCTTAGAATTAGGATTAGTTTTAGTGTTAGGGTTAGTCTAGAGTTTGCTACTACAAATCGTTTTTTGAATTGTGCGCTGCTTCTTGAACTGAATTGGCTTATTTACTGATTTTTACCATTTTCCTTCTACATTCTCCTACTTGTTGCCATGTTCAGCCCAAGCCGGAAAACCCCCAAATACTACCATCCCCGTATTACAGGAGACTGCGTGTGTTGGTTTGCCAGGTAGTCACACATATTACGTGCTTGCCCTTAACCCTAATCCCCGCACGAACACTAACCCTAAAAATTGGCGTTTAAGGCCCCCGAACTAGGAATTTCTTATTCTCTCAGACCTCTATAATCCAATTCGTTAGAAGGTCATCACTGGTCTCTCAAACTATCAGTACACACGTCGGTCGTATAATTAAATGCTGTAGATATTGCCGTGGCTCGCTTACAAGGCGCGCTTGGTGTGGCTACTTATTGACATTTAGATTCAAACGGTTTCACTAGATAGGTCTCGGCAATCTTATCAATATACGAGGTGTCATACTGGATGGTAATGTACCACTCTGTATACCTGATACGCGAAATCAATAAAGAGATAAATGCGATGCTATTTGAATATAACTTTAACAGTATAAAAACCTCGCAAATACTCATCCTTCGAGCAGAAAAATGGCATAAGAGCTACTCTACTGCAAAATGCGTAAATGATGCTTTCTGTGTGCGTGATTTCTGTCGAAAGTATGCTTCAGTCTACGAGTGTAGTGAAAACCAACTAAGCACTCAGAGGTTATGCTGTACGACAGTCAACATAACAACCACACCCAAGTTATTATTTTGAATGGAAACCACATTTTGGCATTTCGGTTAATGCTCCCAAGAAGGAAGTGAGCGGGGGGGAGGTGGCAGTCAGTCAGCGAATGCAACTGATTTGGCACTAGGGAGATCGGCAGCAAAACTATCACCTAAAAAAGGGAAGGGGTGACGGGACATAAACACAAGTCAGGCAGCCGCATTACGAGACTGCAAAATTGAGCGATCGGAGGCGCAAAAGTAATGCGAAGACGCAGATGGCGTAAAACCCGGACTTACGTTGTCCCCTTACATCAGGTCGCAGTGTCTTCTAAAGGAGGGCAAGAAAGAGGACAAAACCCCAACTGAAATAGTGCGCTAGGAATGGCAACCCACGCAGTGATGCCGAGTGCCCTGTCCCAAAGGGTGGTCCCGAGAGACAGTGCTGTGTTAGGGCGAAAGAAACTGACCTGCTTGCCATGAGTCAAATTTGATGGAGGCAGGCGTCAACTTGGCGCCGTTTCGTAGAACTCGAGGGTCTACAACTTTGCCCGATGAAGCCAAAAGTCGAATAATACGGTTTAGAAACGCGTGATGTCCGATTTGCAAGAAACAACGACAGAAAGGAAATGCAGATAGCAGATATGAAACGCATTTCCAGAGGAAAAGATGTGGAGGACGTTGCGAGAGAATTGTAAGTAAAACGTGATCAGCGCTCACCCAGGGACGCTAGGTTCACAAGGTTATACTCATTGCCTACGACGAGGTAAGAGGACAAAAGAGCGATAAAATAACAACCGATCCTCGGTATTCGAGGAGGATGGTAACCACAGCTACCCACGAATACTTAGACCACCCTAGAACGCTTTAACTACTTATTTTTTTATGTTCGAACACCAATAATACCTTAATATTATTTTAAAGTAATCTCAAAACACGACCCATAAAATATATTGCTGACATACGCGTGAAAAGATCTATAATTGCTTTTCGGCCTGGTCGGTCACTTGCGAATCCATCGTACAGAGACTGGTGAACCAGTGCCTGGAGCACAAACACAGCAGAGATCGTCGCCTCCACTGTCCTCACTGTCCTCGCGCATTCACTCATCGCATGGCCCTATTCGGTCACATGCGCATCCATGACAGCGGAATTCACCGCAATGCCGACAACACCGATATATCATGCACACCCTCCGCTCCAGCCATTCTTACCGCCACTGCCACCCCCACTACCATGAATGACATCCCCCCAGCCTCTACCGATTTCTACTGCCCACAATGCGCCCGCAACTTCAAATCACGCGCCGGCCTGGTCGGTCACATGCGAATCCATCGCACAGATGCTGATGAACCAGTGCCTGGGGCTCCGACATACAGTCGCCGCGCCCGCCTCCACTGTCCTCACTGCTCCCGTACATTTACACACCGCATGGGCCTATTAGGACACATGCGCATCCACGACAACCTACGGTAAACCACCGGAGGCTAAGCCACATCAGCGCACACCATCTACACCAATACATAGAGAACACCCTCACAATCATCATAATGTACCTGATAAATCACGGTCTCCTAGAAACCGTGGCTTTGAAGTCTGCCAATCTGACGCTTACACCAGACCACGCCGTTGGCCCAGTGTATGTCCTGTATGTGTCGAGTGGCTGACCAGTGGACTGGGAGTCAGACGGCGATGGCTCCTCCATATCCTCTGCTTTAGTGAATCCTGGTGTGTGCGTTATGGGGGCCAGGTCGTGCTGTGGCGCGCGAAGACGGGTACGCCGACCCATCAGCCAATGCGCCCACTCCCACCTCAGACAACTGACTGGCTCGGATGGTGGTTTGATTGTGGGGGTGCGGAATAGAGTGAGGTCAACAGCTTAGCACATATTCCTCACTATAAACAAGCTGACGCACTTGAAACTATCACGGTGCGCTAAAAGCCGTGGTTTGGAAGGTTGCTAACTGACGGGATAACTCGGACCGCGTGGTCAGCCCAATGTGTGTTTTGTGTGGAGTGGCTGACTGGCGGACTGACAGTCAGGCTGCAATTACTCCTTCCTAATGTGGCCTTTATGGCACTTCCACTCCGTGGGATCCGAGTCAGGTGTGGTGGTACACCCAGGGGCGGCTCCGGCCGCGCCAGCCACCTGCGCCCTCTCCCATCTCCGGCCTTCTTGACTCTGTCTTGACAACGGGCTCAGGTGGGGGAGGAGGAGAGAGTGTGGTAGCTGCAACGCAAGGCTGCTATCACTTAAAAACTAATTCACGCGCAAGTCACCGTCCCTGCACCACCTGGTGTGGAGCATACGGTGAACCTCGTCAAAATCAACGGTCGAACTGTGATAATTGCTACTCTTGCCAAGGCGAAAACTAATAAATTTACTCCTACCCTCAGGCACATTTTAAACATTAAATATTTTAAAAGAAGAAATCACGCTTTTATCATAAAAATATATTTAATCACGCAAACAAATGAAGATAATTGGCACATATTTTAGATATGCTGTAAAAAATTCGCGAATAGACGGGGATAAATAGACGAGATTCCTTTTTTGTGGTTCTAGATGCGCACTTCACTGCCGTTATTTTTGTTACAAGGACTTATTTTTGTCTTACAAATTTCAGGTGATTTCAAAATTTAGTATCCAGAGGCACGAAAGGTGTTGTGGTTGCAAAATTTTGAAAGAATACCGGACCATAATCTGTCCCCAAATAGGGTCAAACTGCTGAACGTCACTCCAACATGACCTTGAATGTTTCCAAGTGTTGCGGACGCAACCTAAGCACGGGGTCCCAACAAGAAAGTGTCAAGCCAAATGTTTGACTGGACTCGGGCTCAAATATCAGATCTTCCCGACCTGACAGTGGTTACGGCGGTTTGACGACAGAAAATAATCGAAAAATAGTCATTTCAGTCTCCTACATCTTACTCGGTAATGTACCCCGAGAACCGCCTTCCTCTACTGGTATCCTATTGATTTTATACAGCGAAGCTCGAGACCTCGCTAATGTTGCTTTGAGAATATGCTTAATCTTGCAGTAACCAGGTCCTGAGAGGGAAGTTAACTATGCCTGCGGGCTTCCATTTGAGTCAAAATAGGCAGAATGGACAAGAGAAAGGTGCGCCCATTTTAACTGAAGACTTTCTGGCACCACATGAACGCTTTCCGACGATTCTAACTAGGGCATGACAGGGGCAGGTGACGGCGAGCAGCCGTAGCTAGACAACGCGAAGCGAGCTAGACTAGACCAGAGCTCACTTTTCTCTTGGGTCGCGAGCGAAAATCTGTGTTGGAATGAACCGAGAGAAGGAGCGGGGTGGAGCAGCACGTACCTGCGGCTGTTTGACAGGTGCTGCGGCCGCTGTCCGCGCTGCGAGAATCGCTGACTCGGGCATGTGGACGTCCACAGAGCAGGCGCGGGCGAGCTCCTCCTCCTGCTGCTGCTGTTGATCATCAGGGAAACGCCAGAGTTGAGAGCTGTCCGTTCGTGCGCAAAGACCAGAGGAGTCTGGGCCGGTTGCTCCCCCCGGTGGGTGCAGACCGGCGGGAGCTGTGGGGAAGCCGCGAGAAAAGGTGGGGAGGCGCCGCTTCTCCTCGGCTCTGGCTCGCAGCCGCACATAGCGTCGAGCCTCCCACGCGGCCACGCAACGGATTGGCGCAAACGCAAGGGCCGTTAAGAGGAGGAGCAGGCTGCAGAGGTACAGTGCCGGCTCCAGGGGGTTCGCACTTCGGGCAGGCGAGGAGGAGGCGCGCAAGAGGGCAGCAGGGGTGAGCAGGTCGGACGTGACGGACACGCCAGAAAGCAGTTGGCTGAGCAGGGCTGAGCGGAGAAAAGGGGCGAAATTTAGCCATCTAAAACACACATGCACATGTCAGTTCAACTGCCGTAATCCGACGATATCCACCATATGCTCCACAGATGGGTGGTGCAGGGACGGGGACTTGTGTGCAAATTAGTTTTAAGTGATAGTAGACTTTCACTGCATCTACCACACTCTCTCTTCCCTTATCCACCTGTGCCCGGTTTCAAGATATTGTCAAGAAGACCGGAGGCGGGGTCGGGCGCAGGTGAATCATAACCCACCATAGCCGTAAATTGCAACAGTGGGTGGTGCGGCATGAGCCGGCGTCTACGCGTGACCATGTTTGGAACGCACAACCCCCCTCCCCCCCCCCCTCATCTTCGGCATTTGTTATGAGGGCTCATAATGCTAATAACACCTGCCGTACCGTGATTTGGCCCCCATGTTGGCCCAGCGCATCTACCACGTGGCTCGTTTAGTGGACACATAAACACACAACACTAAGCGCTTGGTGTGCGCTGACGTTGAAAAGGTAAAAGACAGTTGAGTCAGGGAGTTTAAGAGAGGTGCAAGAAGAAATTGTTTAACGTACCAAGAAGAGGAGGACCGCACATGGCTCCGGTGCCTTGAAAGACCAGGAGGTAAGCGAACGCTGGTGTCAGATGATGGGTACTGATAAGCTCGACAGCGATGACGCTACGCAGCGAGATGGTCAGTCCTAAAACGGAAATATACAAAAGAAATCTACGAATAGGTACGTCCTACTTAACAGACAATTGCACGTAGGGATGCCCTGTATGGACCCCTAAACAGGATATGGGAATAGGAGCCACCCGCCCGTTTAAAATAGGCGGTTTAACGGTAAATTACTGGAAGGGTAAATATACCCATATCTTAAAGCTATGTCCTTACTCTTAACCCTAACCCTACCCCAAACCTAAAACATACAGTTAAAACGATCCAAACCTTAACACTTAGCCTAATCATGATTCGAACCCCAATTCTGACCTTAATATCAAACTTAAACCGAACTCTAAACTTCACCCCTAAAGGCACCTTGCAATTTGGCGCAAAGCCACATATATTTTGGGGGCGGTCTCTATTTCCCTGCCCTGTTTAGGTGGCCATACAAGGCATCCGTACCCAATCGCAGATAAATATTCTTTGGTATGAACAGCTATTTCTAGCTCTGGGTATTGGAAACAACTTCAGTGACCAATTTTTTCAAGGACTGGCGATAAGGGGTATGATGTTCAGTTCTTATCGAGCACAGCCCACTAAAATGTACTTTAGAATCGAGACGTAATATCACTACAGACCAGGGAGGTCACGGCGATCCGCTCTGGTTTATTTTTTGCCATCAGTCAATCAAAAACGCAACTCAGATCGGCTAGCATCCATATCTGAACTTGATTCTAACTAGTCATCGAAACTATTAGCGGTGTCACAGGTTACGCTCTCGATGGATAAAGGGGAATACCTAATTATGCGGAAATGACGTTAACCAACGATGCTTACTTTCAGGAGAGAATAAAGGCACTTATTTTTGCATTTGAATTTCGGTTAATTACATTCACAAGTGTCCGCAAATTCAATTACTTAGAAATACTTCCACTGGGGACGAGAGAGACCGGAGTAACGAATTTTTGGGTTGCATGTACGTATCAATAGGCCGAGTCGGTAAGAGCTGAATTAGGGTCAATTTGGCTATGCAGCTTAACGATTCATTCGTTTAGTCGCCGATGAAAAACCATACAGCGGTCGGCGGGCGCCAGGTACAAGACCGATACTGTCTTTGAAGATGGGTTCGAATTGGAACCCGAAATTTCAGGCGAATAAATTTATCGTCCCAGCAATCGCACCTACCTTCTCACAAGCCTAATTTATATTCTGCGCTATTATGGGACTTTCAACTGAAAGAAAAAGGATACATTCCCACATTCAACCCCAAGAAGCCTACTAAAATACAAAACTCCTGAAAGATGAATGGGGAGGGAGGGGGGTGCTATAAAAGTTTACCGAGAACCACATACCACTGACCGCAGTGTGCAAAATGACGAGGATGTAGAGGACACCCAACGGCGGTGGAAAACAGTTGCATTTGGCCGTTTTCGCCTGTGGCATGCATATATCCTTTACGGCAAGGGGAATGAATGCCAATGATAAACTACTGACCAACAGGGTGAGGACGTTCAAGGTCATCGGATCAGCGAGGCGAAAACACCCCTTCCGTGATTTAACCGATGGGCCATTGATACTCTTCTCCAAGTAGACGGCTAAAAGCAGAAACGAAACAGAAAGCTGCGATGACGAAAATGAAGAAACCAAGCGGAAGACTGCAACTTCCACGAGATGCTAGGGAGGCGAATAGGGTAGAAACAGGTAGTTACAACAGACTGCGCGTTGATCAGTTGGTGTGGTAATTCGAGAGCATTTTGGCAGGCGAAACAGAAAACGCAGGCATCTTGATTTGAGTGCGTCAAGTTTGCCCTTCGGCATAAATCACACCAAAGCCTGCTTAATGCTAATTGAAGAAAAAGTTCCTTAATAGGGCGCCGTTCGCAGGAAGACAAATTCGACCAAACGTCCGCCTGGGCAGTAATTCAAAAAAAACAACGGTGATATGGGAGAATAAAATGTTTGAACAGGTTAAATTCACCGTATAAATCCATTAAATGACCTAAACGCATTTGAGTTGTCAGAGATGATAATACCTTCGAGTTGCTGCATCCCAAAACACTCTAAAAAAGGCAGGGGTTGGAGAGTTCTAGAAGCAAACATAGCGCCATGATATGCTCAAAAATCAGATAAGTTCCATGACATTTGACGTTACGTTCGCGTTCAGAAAATTCAGACTTGAAAATAATAACGGGCAAATTGAACCTTACCGTAAGCTGGGCGAACTTCCTCACCCAGTCCTCGAGCAAGTCATTTCTGTCAGCATTCGAAAAAAAGTAGACTCTTCGCCCTTTTTTCTAAGGAGGTGGATAAGACGTTTTGACCACGGACTTAGCGCCAAGAAATTCAAAATGATAAGACAGCAACGAAAGGAAGACAGACGGTCTTAATGAGTATGTTAATTTGGGACAGGGACTGTTAAGCAGGGACGGCTGTACTGCTCACTGTCCATCGCAGCCCGGAACGAAACCGGAACCTATGTGAGATAATTTACAACTCCAATAACGTGGCATAGCCCTAGGGAGATTGCTCAAACGGAAAGCACAGTAAATTTTCAAGCTTCAGTGGTCTGCAGTCTATGGTGTTGCCGGTGAATGAGGTCGCTAAATCGGTCGACTTGTCCATAAATGCAGGTAACCTGACTCAAGTGCGATTTATCTCACGGCTCTCGATGGGGCCTCGTAGCTCAGTTGGCTAGAGCTTTGGCTTTACTAAAGCCTTCCCCTTGCTGGCGTGTGTTCGAATCCCACCGAGGCCACCGTGTTTTTCACATGTGAGTCAAAAGAAAGACCACTGTTTTCAAACTGCACCTCTCGAGATTGATGGCTGTCAACTTGAAGACGAAAACAGTTTCAAATAGCTCGAGGCGAAGTTGATGCCGAATGGACAGAGTAAGGACGATATTATCTCCAGAATCGATGCTGCTCGTCGGGTTTTCTCAAGCCTTAGAAAGTGCCTTTTGAAGGACGCGACATTTCCATAGCCAAAAAAATTCGCGTGTACCGTGCACCCATCCGGTCTGTCCTTCTTAATGGTCGAGAATGTTGGGCTATACATGTGAAATATGAGCGAAAACTGGAGGTATTTGACCACTACCACTTGAGGAACATCAACCGATTGAGGACCATCCACCGAGTGAAGTGCAGAGACTTTGTCTCAAATGAGACAGTCCGCAATCGCTGCGAAAACATCGTAAGGATATCCCGAGCCATCCAAGAATGACTGAGAGCCCACCTCACGAGCTCAGTGTAACTGCCCTTGATCCGCTTCCCACTACCCAATCGGAAGCATCGAAGAGTAGGTCAGCTCAAAACCTGGCTCGACACAGTTCGTCAAGACATGGAAGTTGCTATTGGACCTTCGGTATTCGGTGTCCATCAACGGCGAAAAGAAAGGATTGAGCCGTTCAGATCTGCTGCAGCGCCTCGTCACGTGGCATCATCGAGGCCGGCTAGAACAGGCATGATCGTAGCCGTAACAAGTACAGGTACGATTCGTGACGCAGAACTTGAACATACAAGAAAGCACACTAATGAAAGCTAGAAAATGATCCCCAAGCGAAGTTCGCCTTCGAGCCCCTGTGCTACCATTACAACCAATCAGAGAGTCCACAAAACGCCAGCCCTGTGGTATGGTAGATGGCGCGTCGGATGCAAAAACCGCGAAACGTGGGAAAATGTTCCTTCGTCCGCCACAAGTCCACACCTGGACTTCTCACCCCCCCCCCCACCCACCCACCCTTGCTGGAAGTTAACGTAGAGCGCAAGCACCAAAAGCAATGATCGTCGACAGAACACTGACAACAATGCAACAGCATACGTGGCACCCGACAGAAATGGAAGAGGAACCGTCGGAATAGAGTTTACTTTGCGTTTACTTTCAAGGTTAGCGTTAGGGTCAGGACATGGGAATATTTAGCCTTCCTGGCATTCAGCGCAAGGCCACCTGTATTACGCGTGGGGGTCTTTCTGCCGGAGGGGTGGGAGGGGGTACGTCTAAGCCATTCCGACCCGACAGCGCAGTGCAAGAATACGCAAATGCACTCGCAAATCAGTTTGGTGCGGCTGATCTGCGTAACAGAAAATGAGCTCAACAGTGCTGTTGGATGACCGCCAACGACCCACAAGGCATTACTGGCTGAAAGGCGGAAACCTTGTGCCCGGGGGGTATGTAGTCATTTATAAAACAGGTTACACAAACGTGAGAAGGGAGCAGTTAAGCTATTGACAACCGGTGTGCAAATGGACACCAGACTGTTCAGACGTCAAGAGAAAGCACTAAGCTGTAAGCATATGGAAGGGGAGGGATCACAGAAAATCATCATGAAGGCAAAAGACAAGACAGGCCATCTTCTCAGTTATTTGCCTTGCCGTTTGGCCTCGACTTTTCATAGTTATTGGTGACATAAATAACCATCCTCCCATCCAAGGATGGAGTTCATCGTTTTAAGGATAATCAGGCCAGTTCCGAGGCGCAGAATTTCGATAAATAGAAAATAAGTAGAAGATTTTGGCAGATTTGAATAATTAATTAGACCCACTTTTGAAAAACTCGGCGGCCTCAGTAGGATTTGAACCCACGCCAGCAAGGGAAGGCCTTAGTACAGCCAACGCTCTAGCCAACTGAGCTTCGAGGCCCCACCGGGAGCCGTGAGTTTAATCACACTGGGGTCAAGTTGCCCACCCAGCTTACTGCAACGTACGCAATCCACCAATTCTGATACAGTAAACTGACTGCCTAAACAGGATTTCCTAGGCAATCAATCTAGAATCCACCAGATGACTACCAGGCACAATTAATTAGTGGAGGATTTTGGCAGATTTGAATAAATCATTTGACCCACTTGTGCCTGTTGGATTCTAGATTGACTGCCTAGGAAATCCTGCTTGGGCAGTCAGCGTACTGTGTCAGAATTGGTGGATTCCATACGCTGCAGCAGGCTGGGCGGGTAACTTGATCCAATTGTGATTAAACTCACGGCTCCCGGTCGGGCCTCGTAGCTCAGTTAGCTAGAGCGTTGGCTTTACTAAAGCCTTCCCCTTGCTGGCGTGGGTTCAAATCCCACTGAGGCCACCGAGTTTTTCACAAGTGGGTAAAATGAAATAGAAAATTATCCGAGTCAACCGAAGAGCAGGCATAAAATAGACCGGTTGACAGTAATAAATGTCTTCGCAATACCTAGGGGCCCGAGGGTTTAAGTTCTTTTTTGTAGGTAGCAGGCACGAAAGAAAATACCCGTATTAAGGGGTTATGCCACACTTTAAATGTTCTGTCATGTTAAGGATCATATTACTTGTGGTCACGGAAAGTTTCCAATTCAGACCACTGACTTTACATTTTCTGCAGGCGCCCATACAACCTGAAAATATTTCACGTGTTTGTGAAAAAGGGCTGGCTTCTAGACCCACCCAGCCGATGGCAAAGGAGAGGAACTTTAGGTGAGGCTATGTTTATCTTATGCCCACTGGGTGAGGACATGTCAAACTGCGTAAATAATATACCTCTGGAACATTAATTCTGCACAACCACAAAATCAAGAGCATGAGGGCTAAAGTCCAACCAAAACGAGACTTGACTTTGTGACTCAACACTCCGAAAAGATGCAGAACTCATGGTCACCAAAATACATAGTCTGCACGGATGTCAAATGCGCGTTGGAAGTGGCAATAGAGCGTGTTTCCCGCGTGGCCACGGGCGATTTGCCCACCGTTAGAGACCAGGTGTAAAAGAGGGAAGCGATGATTTCGGTATAACGACCATGAAACTCCGCTTTCGCCATACGCTGTGCACGTATCTACAGCGAGAATCTCACCCTCCAAGCCGCAAAAGTGAACTCCCGCGGTCTCTTTCAGTATCCCCACGGGGTTAAACTACAACTGTCTCTGATAAGGCGTTCGAGATAGAATCTGCAATATAACCCCCTCCCCTATAACCTGCCCCACAGATCGCAATATAGCCAGTGAACGCGGCAACCCCCCGCCCAACCACCAGCACTTAAAGGCCATTATGGAAATCTGGTCATTATATCAACGAGAACGAAGCCGGTAGGCCAAGCCAACAACTACCCCAAAAATACTGCCAGCTACTACACAAGCACGCATCGCTACACTTCGCATTTACGACTAAGTCCCGAATCCTGCAAATATTGAACCTTGTCTAACATTGTTGTGAGAAGAATGTGAACTATTTCAATGTCAGCAGATCCTGCATGATGTTATCGTGTTTTAGTTTTCTGCGGATTTATTGCTTACGCGGTCAACAATGAAATAAGTGCTCTAAAATACAGTATTTTCGGAATAGTACAATTTTTTTAAAAATCGGCGGCCTCTGGGATTCGAAACAATGAGATCAAGGAGAAGGCTTTAGTATAGTCAATGTGCAAACCACCTTAGCTGTCAGGCCCCACTGAGAGCCATGATTTCCATCACATTTGGTGGATTCCAAATGTTGCATTAGGTGGGGCGGGTAACTTGACCAGTGTGATTAAACGCGCGGCTCCCGGTGGGGCCTGATAGCTCACCTAACTAGAGCGTTGGTTAAACTGAAGCGTTTACCTTGCTGCCGTGGGTACGAATCCTACCGGGGCTGCCAATCGTCATATAATTCAGTCAACTGAGATACATAAATCTGTCAAAACCCCTATTTATTAGTTGCGCTGGTGGATTGCTTAGTACATCCTGCTTGGGCAATCAGCTCACTAAATCAGAAGCGGTGTATCCCATACGCTGCAGTAGGCTGGGTGATAACTTGACTTAAATACAATTAACTGCATAGCTTCCAGAGGTGCATCGTAGCCCAGAGAATTAAAACGTTGTGTGTACTCAAGCCTTGCACTTGTTTAAATAAAGTACGCGGGAATGATTTTAAACTGCCGCCTGCATGCGAAGGCAATATGCCCTATGTTCTTTCAGACATAGTATTGTCGAGCCCTGCGCGCAGTCACATGAGCGCAGAAGCAAAATGCAAAAAGTCACAAAAATAAAACAACGGGGGCGGACATTCGACATACTTGCGAGTATGCGACCAATGAGGTGGGCTACACCGATAGCGAAGACGATGTGTGTCGGGCTAGCAAAGGGTTGTGGAAAAACAAGATAGGGCATCCGACGAGGTGGGTGTTGGAGAATAGTCGTTGGGCCGAGTTTTCCACACGCCGGACCATCCCCCTCCAGGGTCAGATAGAGCGGCAGAAGGTGATAGGGCGCAAAGAAGGCTACGTTCGGAACAGGGCGCGTAAACGAGAAATGGGATCAAATAAGTCATCAAATAAAGTAAGATAAACGTAAAATGCTGGAAGAAGGCATAAAGAGTCTCGTCTACGTCAAGCTGCTTGTCGGTCATACCCGACATGGCAATTCAACCGTCGCAAAGGATGATGTCCGTTCAGTAACCCACGGAGTGTGCAACACCGGTGAAGTCCACCGTACTCTCTCTTGCTTCAACTAACATGTCCCCATGGCCCTTCATACACAGATCAAAAAGCCTGATCATACGGTTTATGTCTCCGCTTACAGTCAAAGTTCGTTGCATTCATTGACCAGTTAATAATTTATAATGTGTACTTACGGATGGCCGCCGGTTTATGGAAGAGTGGTGACTTGTAAAGCATCTGCCTCACTTTCTCTGCTCACACACGTGTTCTTGTTGTAAGAAAAGCGCAAAAACACTAAAGATATATTCGGAAGCGTGGCTGAGTTGACAGCAAGTTCCTGTCTACACGTGCCATACACATACTAACAGCCTACTCAATACGAGACAAACTTTGCTGTCGCTGATTTTGAGAATTGACATGCGCAACCATAAGGTCAATGTCGTGTGAACCCCAGCATGGAGGAATTTTCTATTCCATCAGATAACATTTTTCAGGTCAACATTCAGAAAAAGTAAGAGAATTCGTCGACGTAGTGGCTGCGACGCACATAAAAACACGGGAAGCAATGCAGACGCAAGATGAATAAAAACCATCAGTCTGATATTGTACATTTCAGACAGCGGCAATAATACAGGTTCGAAAAACCACACCATTGCGTACAATAAACATTACCCGCCATATTTACCGTAAAATAAATCAACCCATCGTTAAAGAACCATAAATGCGCGAGAGAGGAAATCCTTCCGTGATGTAATTGTTCAGGGTCTGCGACAGGCGTGCAATAAAATTGAAAAGGAAACAGTACGCTTCGGTGCCTGCTGTGCGAGGGGTTTGGGCCTTTCCTTGGTCTCTCTCAGAGTTATCTGTGTTTTTTTATAATAGTAGCCAAAGTCCGCTTAAGAAATGCCGATAAAATCATACAACTGGACACAAAAACCCCTAAGAGGCACAGGCTAACGTTGGGACTGGGTTGAACTGTACCATAAACCCAACAGTTCATTTGCTGCTAGTGACCAGGTCCATCACTGTTCCCTTGAGACACCGAAGTGGTGACCTGTGTGTGATTTTGTTAACAGTGAAGACCACCCGCTACTCACTAGTCTCAAGGTCTCCTACCACGCCCAGCGTGCTCTAATAGCACGACAGCTAAGGCGAGCGGAGATGGCCGTCGACACGGCAGGTGACGAGGCGACGGCAGTTTGCGCGTCCCGCACACTGTGCCTAACGCCACACGCAAGAGGCTCCAATAAGGCGGGTATCGGATTCCGCACAAGGGTAAGGAGTCATTTCAGCCTGATCTGCACTCCCTAGTATAACTGGGTGAGCCCGTGAATCGGCAACCTTCCAAGCCACGACCGAGATGCAGTATGCGATTGACTGTCTACGGAGAGGAACTGGGGCCCTAAATTCGCGTTGTGCTGACCTCTCTCGCTCTCCTCCTAAGCCGGTATGTCTGAGTGAAGCTGACTTATGAAAAGATTGATTGCAGTGACTGATGTGACGTAAAGCTGCCGATTATCAGAATTTGAGACTGCACGTAACTGATATAACGTGCAAGTGGCGACTGATGTTTATACGGTATAGGAGTGACTGTGGGATGAAGAAAGATTTTATCAGGTACCTAAAAACAGGGAAACCTATGTATGAAGAGGATTTATTAATCAGCAGAAAACATTCTTCTAGGTATAAAAACGGGAAAGGCCATGAGAAGCCGTAAGGAAAAAATTGCCTCGGCTCTCCGAACTGCCAATAGGTGCGACTTATTTTGAAAGTAAAATTCCAAAACGTTCAGCAAATATGCCCATCATTCACCGTGAATTAGATTGGACACACAAATCACATACGAAAGGCCGAAGACTGCAACGATCGACATAATGAAGAATTGTCCTTGAATGAGTCTCAAATTGGACTTCCTTCAAAACGGAGACAGCGTCGTGTGCTGATGACGTCAATATTGTCGTTCGAATAAACAAAAAGGGTTAAAATTCGGTATATAACAGGCAAAATAGGCCAACTGACTTACATATTAGAAGATATACATGCGAACGGAGAGCCGAAAAATGGCGGCTCAATTTAAAAAGCCCATTGCCTATATGTCTTTGCTTTTTTGAGAAGTTCTATTGATAGCAAACTTTAATCAATCGGTATCAGTATCAGTATCAGTATATTTGAGAGAGATGTAGGTGAGTCACCTTTGAATTCCCTATTTGTACATGCGAGTTGTGGTATCAAAAAAATAGTATCTCGATATGTTGGCGAGGCCAACATAGTGGAACATAGTTGAAAAAGAGCAGACAGTGAAAAAAAACTCCCGGTGATATTTAGGAGAAAAAACTGTCACCCTTGGGGGGGGGGGTCCAACGGGGGGCATTTCGGAGGTCACATGAATCAACCCTAACTGTGGTACTATAATCCAAAACGGAAACTTGCACTTTCTGCTTCTGCAGAAGGCACATAGTAAGTAGTTTTGACATTTTAAAATATTTTCGTACTCATAAAAATGAAGTGGTATACTTCAAGGTAGATTCCATGAAGGTAAGGTAAGTTTGATCTACATAGGCCAAGCCTACCATAAACAATTTGGTCGTTTCTCTACCGGAAAGAAACATTACTGGGATGTGCCATGAAAACTGGAAGTCAACAAGGCAGAAAAGTCCGGAGTAGGCATAGCTTATATGCCCACTCTCCGGTAGGGTAGGGGAATAGGAACGTACAGTACTCTAGGTGGTCATGTGCTACATTCTAGGGAAATTAGGGCTAGAATTAAGGTATGGTTAGGGATAAGGGTGGGGCTAATAGTATGGTTACGGCTAGGGGTTAGGGAATTAGGACTAGGGGGGAGACAGTACTGCTATTCCACGTCATCTCCTCTGTACGTATCCCTCGTCGTTATACATGGCCTTAACTGCATGAATTTTCTTATAACCCTGTCTAAATTACTACTTTCGAGGAAAATATTTTCTCAGAGAGCCAATAATGATAAATTTAAAACCTAATTATGTATTCTTGGCAATAACGAAAATTTCTTTACTGATATGGAAATCGGGGATGCGGGGGGGGAGGGAAGAGGAGGAGGAGGAGGAGGAGAAGGAGGAGGAGGAGGAGGACAACACCTGTATTACAGGACGTTCGTACAAATTTCAGGGAACTACATCAGGAAGATTATCTGCTGAATTAATTTAGTGCCTGCTGGCTCCTACTACGACGATAGATGCCACCTCACTCCAAGAAAACCAGACCCCATTCAGTCGGAGATCACATCAGCTGGAACCTCCGTTTGGAGGATCGATTTATTTCGGTAGATGCCAACCCGCCCCATCGCAAAGCCAAAACTTCTAGCGCATCGTGATCGTTCAAAGCCACGCCATATGTATTATGTCATTTATCACTGACAAGTCCGAGCCCAGCTGAGGCGAAATAGGGCCTCACGCCTCAAGTGACCGTTTGGTTCTGGCGCCACGGTACACAACATAAGGAGCACACGACCTACCCAGCATATGGAGAGTGCAGGCCAGAGATAGGAGAAGGAAGCAGGGACTCAGAAAGAGTCCGAGGTCGAGGTAGTCACACAAGCGACGCAGAGCCGAGCACAAACACGATGAGGGTGAGTCCTTATCTGGCGTACTGGAGTCAGCGACAACGGCGGCTGAGTCGATGTTTTGGTACGAGGGCGAGGTTGCACACAGGTCCGAGATTTCGACTATTGGATGGGCCCCCCCTGAGGCTGGTGCTGGTGGAACTGAGTCAAGGCCGGCGTCCGACTAACAGAATGTGAGGTACAGCGGGAGGTAGGAAAAAAGTCAATAAATGAACGCCATAAACGGTTGGCTAAAATGTAGAAACCCCCTACAGTTTTCTACCTAGATTGCGTGGTATATCCTACAAGTGGATATGTGGCCTACATTACATGGAAGTTGGCCAATCGCATTAAGCGGCTTACTGCAGGGTTTGACTGAGATGGAGGATCGACGTTTTTTTCTCGCCACAACACAGGTGTTCTTCTGACAACATAAAGGTTTGTCACAGAGGAGAAAAGTGTGGCAAGCGATTAGAATTTTAGTAAATTCAAAGGTGCCTTATAGAAAACATGAAAATAGCAAAGTAAGTATCCGTTAAATTGTGCACTTTAAGAATAGGTATCTATTGGTTTAAAAATTCGTAATTTTTAGAGTTTTAAGTCCGCGAAATGTCCGTTCATACAGAATATCGTCTTCAAGTTTAGTGATGCTGTTCATTAAGGATCTACGATCATCGCCAAAATTATATGAGCACATAGAAACTATACAACACATAGTTTAGAAACCTTAAACGCAAGTGCAATTGCAGGTTGGAATCGAAAAGTATTCGGAATTGAAATTATTTTTGAGGAAAAAAATTAACACACAGTTCTTCAAGTATAAACTTTGAAGAACATGCAATTTACTTCATAATGACTAGAAGAAAGTATATTTTAGCCCATTTTTTCTTTAAAATGTATTTAAATTTAAAAAAATTGAAAATCGATGGGAAAAATGCGTACTAATTAAGTGGTCATTTTTTCCGAATGCATTTTTTCAGGCGATCGTAAAGGAGTTCATTCAAAGGTCAGCATCCTTTTTTGATTATATGGCACTATAGTAAATTTTACGAACATCCTTTAATAAAACTTCCTAATCGAATACGCATTTCAACATTTCCGTTAACATATAATGAGATAGGCGGACTACTGTAGACCATATGGCAGGCAACTTGCGCATTAAAATAAAGGAAATGGGGCCCGACTGACGCGGGCAGAATTTAATTATTTCGCTATTTCTCTGATTTTGGTGAAAATAGGAGTCGGAATAACCGTCCGGAAGGGCGATTCTGTAAAGAGCGTTGGATGAAACATCGAGGATAAGAGTTACCCTATTATCACCATCAGCGCGATTGGGAGAGAAGTCGCCGTTGCCTTTGGTCGGCTTCCGGGCGCCGGTGCACATGCGCAACTCGTGACATATCTGTGACCTAATAAGACCCTTCAGGTTGGAGTCGAGACTGACGCGGGAGAGTTCATGACGAATGGCGCTGTCCGTCCGGGCGTCAAGGCTGGCGACGCTGGAGAGCTGGGAGAGGGAGGGTGGCTGACAAACCTCGAGCTCTTGGTGCTGCTGTTGCTGCCGATCTTCCTCGCATACGCGTGAGCAGACATCGGGAAGGGTTCTTGAGATGGCCTGAACAGGAGGCAGGGGAGGGGAGAAGGAGTTTGAGAGGTGAGCATACTTTAGAGAGGGGTAGGTAGTTGGGTGAATCTACAGTCGCGCGCCGTCAGCCTAGATGCATGAGGCAGTCCTTCAGTCGGGTAGGCAACTTTAATCTAGGGCTCCGCCATGATGGTGAGTACAAATGAAGATGACGAAGGCATTTTTCAATGCTTGTATGCAACCTCGTCGCGTTCTGGGCGAGAGAAGTCTTGGTGCGCCGGCCTTATTGCAAAATGATGAGATATGAAGAGAGATCTTGTGAGGATGGTGCTGTGAAAGTCGCTCTGGCTTGAATACAAGTATTGTGTAGGTCACCACTGCTGCACGGGCGCAATGACAGCCCTCATCGTGTTTGACGGAAAATTATAATGAGTGCGTCAAAGTGACGAGAGTACCGAGTGGAATAGGCGTTTGCGGCTTAATTGATAACACCGAGTATCGGAGCCGTGCGATCTCAGAATCGGATTAAGGACAACAAATATACTTTTTACATTATATTACTGGAAAGCTCATTCGGACGCTTAATACACATATTTTTAGTGTTGTTATTGACGCTTTGACAGCGCAAATTGTTAAGAAAGTCATGTAAGGTACACAAGACAGTTCGACCGTCGATTTCGCCGAGGTCCATCGTGTACTCCACAGCTTGGTGGTGGTGGAGGGACGGTGACGGTAGGACACAAACGCGGTTACGCATCGGCTGCGGTTCAAACAGCATATTTGCCTATGTTAAATATTCGCGATTAGTGTGGCCTTCAGGCATATAAAAAGATTTCTCTTCGTCAGAGAAACAGCAACAGCAGTCGTTCTGTGCTCTTTTCGGAAGAACGTTGACCGTTTTGTAGCTTAAGATCAGGAAGGATAGAACATTTATTCAAGGTTATTTTTGCAGATCATGTGGTTTGGTTTAGATTGAGGCTGTTGTATTACGTCGGCGGAGAAGGCGTTCAGAAAAAAAGATCTCTTCTGTGAGTTGCTGCATGAAAGCTCAGAGTTGTTATTGATAAATCTCAAAAACAGAACGCTCTACCGCAGGCAATGTTACTGAAGGTGAAATATGCACGAAAGCATGGAACCGATGCAAGTCGACAGGCAAGCTCCTGGAGGCAGTAGAAAAGATGACTCAATCGCAGGAACAAAGCAATTATTCCAGCAATCGAGGCATCTACTTAATAATTGTGCTCTCGTCCTCTGTTCACTACCAACGGTTTGAGCGTCGTAGCCGATGATGTCCACCGTGTGTCCCACAACATGGCGGGTAGCACGATAGTAAACTTGTGTTACATCTACCGTCACCCATCTGGGCCCCGTGTCATGACTAAGTCAAAAAGACCAGAGGCGGAAGCGGGCGCAGGTAACTGATGTGGCGAGGACACGCACCTAAGCGTGCTATCGCACGGGCTCGGATGCTACTTAGTGGGATTAACATAGAGGTCGCAGTATGAAGGAGCCATTGCAGTCTGACTCTCCGCTCCACCTCACAGAAACGCATACTGGGCTAACTGTGAGGTGCCAGTTATTCCGTCAGTTGGCATACTTCCAAGCCACGGCGCGTCAGATAGTTAATAGTAATGAATAGGCGCTGAGGCAGTCCACTCCACACACTCTGCCCTTTACCATATTACAATCGATTGGCTGGACACGTTGATGATGAGGTTGGAAGAGGGCTAAATGCATTCCGTCTACGCTTGCCACACACGGGACCTGTTCTCCATTCTCCCAACGGAACCACCCCAAGGTTCCACACAAAGGGTTGGACGGCTCGGATCTCACATGTGTGAGTACTGAGGCACCATACTTAGTTAACCCGATTAAGGCAAAGCAGATAGGTATGTGAACAGGGATCGAATCGCCTTTGGAGGGGACGCACAAAACCCTTATGACGGAGAAAGTACAAGGAGAACCACCTAGCTGCAGCAAAGACGGATCGATTGTAAGCGCTTGCCCTCTTGTCCGTCCGACGCTATCTGGCGAGTTCCGCTTGGCGGTCCTCCTGTCACTTTAGGATAGAGTGCTGGACGAAGCGCCGACTAGCTTACATTTGCCGGGCAGATAGGAACCATGGTTACCTCATAGGGCAAAAAGCTTCGGTTCATTTATATCAAGGACGATGAGAATAACTTGTTCTGAAACTCCTTTGAGGAATGGCAGCCTTCAGCCCAACGCAGTTCCAAAGACAAAACATTTTTGTGGTTGGCTGGAAGACAGATTTACCCTTCAGAATCACAAGTCCCGGTGAAAGGCAAACAAAGTGCGCGAATCATGAGTCTTCAGTGGGCCAAGGCCCAGTTAATCAGTCGCTTACCGGACAGCAGGTGCGTGTGGCGACTCTCTCCAGGAATCGTTTTCCCTGGGTCCCTGACCCGAAAGTGGACCTCTGTTACACGCCAGGGAAAGGCTCCTGAATTGTACCTGTGGGTCGTGCGCAAAGCTTTACTGAATTCCAAGCGACCCGCTTGAAAAAAACGTGGTCAGCCGCACTCTAGGCTACTAACACTGTATGGCTCGCCACTTCTTCTTTATTAAAACCCCGAAAGCTTTCGCGTTGACTGCTATTCTGTCATCTGTGGACACACCGGGTAGTCAGTAACACGATTAACAGACAGACACCGGTCTCCTGTGGCTTCCGAAGTGGAAGAAAAAAACTAGAGCATGCTCTGATATTTCCAAACACCTTTTAGGCTGATGGCGACCTTCAGTTAAAAGATATTTGTGTTTTGCATTTGGGAGCTTAAAAAAATTTGATTTTATTTGCGCTTCATACAGCTTCAATGTTTTTTTTCCTCCAAAAGCAGTTTAAAAGTTCCTCTCACCTTTTACCTGACCGTCTCTGATGATGACTTTACGATCAACGATTTAGATACAGATAGGTGAAATTTGTTTTTTTTGTTTTAGATCTGGCCAAACCAGCCGATTACTACCAGGCTGGTGGCAGAATTACTCTCCTCGGTTGTTAATGCGACCGAATTCGGGCCTGTTCAAGACTGATCAAAGAAGCAGTAATTATTTGTAAATTTTCTCACGTGCGCCTCGATTGGACTCGCAAAAAGCTGCGGAAAGCGGTAGCAGCTGGAGCGCTCGGCCTTCTTTGTTTACCGGTTGGTTTCTTTGTTTAGACCACTTGGATCGCATAGATGGGGGTGTAGCCACGACGGACGAGGCTGGTGTCAATGCAGCCTAAATCCCGTGACCTTAGGCGACCTCGTCTTTGTGAAATTCTGTTGACAATGGCCAGTCGATGCTCCACGCGCGTAAAAACCTCACATTCCTTGGCCTAGAAACCAGGCGACCGGCCTAATTTTCGGCCATTAACTAGTGCTTGCAATTTAATTGGACGACTGTGACCTGCAGTTCAGGCTGCGTACTCTCTCGCATAAAGTCTTTTTGAATTGGTCATGGCATCAGGTCCTGGTCGGGGAGGCGGGAGTGTGGTAGATGCAGCGCGCAAGGCACCGTCCCTGTGCCCACTCTGTTGTCACGCCAACGGTCGATACCATCGGAAACGACGGTTGAACTGTCCTAGTGGACGACGATCATCTTCATCAGATTATATCTGTAGTTACTCTGATGGAAGGATGACTTTGCTGATATGCATTGCGATTTATTCAGAGTTTGCGGGCAGGCTGGGCTTGGAAAAGAGCACCAGTATGTAAGGGTGCTGAGTTGTGAATGAACTAGATCATAAGGAAGAAGATATGCAAAGTATTCGACGCATACGCCCCAAAAGTCACCATACACCGGTGGTAATGGCTGAAGGCAGATTTTGTGTACATCAAAGGACCTAGTGGGAGAGACCCAGGGGTATCACCTAGGTTACAGGTTTGCAAATGGCGATTGCCGCCAGTGTATGAGCGGCAGGGTATATATACTCGTCTGTGTAATGTTGTTCAACTTGCATTGGACAGCATCGAAGCACTTGGCGTGCACGTACTACTACGCTGGTCCCCTGACGAGAATGTGTTCAAGAAACCGCATTTCACCGGCCGTCTCAACTTAGTTTTGCGTCTGAAAGACGATGTGTGGGGTAGATGCAATCACTGGGACAAGAGTTTTATTCACCTGAAGTTTTGGACTCCAAATCAAACCCAGCCTCAGAGAGAGTATCAGATCCGGGGTTAGACAGACGTTGGACAAGCTTTCCAAACCGATGACAGTTTGCCAGTCACGAAGGAAGATGCCCGCAGTGTACCCCACGGAGCGGGCACAGGACGGTGGCTCGCACGAGAATTAGTTGATAGTGAGATTGACTCGCGCCGAGGCTATCACACCCTTTCCTCACCTTGCTCAGATGGCAAGACAAGGAGGCGAGCTCATGCGCATCGGCCGTCTAGGCATGTCACGCACGACTCCTTCCTCACAACAGGCTGAGGGTGCGACTCCGCTCTCACGTGGGTGCGCGAGCGCCACAAAGGCACTTTAACCAAACGATTAGGAGCCGCCAACAAACAGATCCCTTGGCCACCGCCACATTAAACCTGGGTGTCATCTAAACGAGGCCATATGTTAGACAATGTATGATAAATAAAAGAACCAGATTCCACGAGGAAGCCAGTAGCAACAAAGATTAGGAAGCTGTATGAAACCAACGTCTGAGCAGACCGTTGTAATCCATGCCAAGGCGCTCATGGTAGTCTCGTGCCAGCTAAGAGTAGGCAAGCTGCTCTGATTGCGCACCACAACAAATGAGAACTACCATCGATTAAGGGAGGACCGAGTGACAAATAGTGCTCCATCTACGTTGTCCTCTCTCACCATCCACTGGCATGTTCCAATGTCCTGACCGTAGATGGTCATCAGCACAGTGGCTGACGAAGGTAAACAGCCGGCTACGAGTTTAGCATGTGTCCCAGCCCCTCCATCCGCAGGCATCGCGCCTAAGAGAGGATATAGAGGCGTTAGATCTCACATAACTGAGGGCCATGAAGGTTAAATTAAAGAGCCATCGCAGTTCACATTTCGATCCTGAGTAGGACAAAGTCATTATGTCATGCGGAAACCGTCCAAGCGGCAGTTGCTCGCACACAATCATAGTTCCAAAACGCGTTTGGCTATTTAGAGTGGGAAAACTAGACGTTGTATGCGGCTGGATCGAACGTACTTTTCCTGGGAATGTCAGTTGACGTGGGATGACACTGAGCACATTGGCTGAAGTAGAGTGAATTCTACGTCTAACATAAGTCCCGATCCGCCGTATGTGATAGAGTTCACAGTTAAAAAATAAGTCCCCATAGTCTGTCTCTCGGTTCCAAGAAGAACCGAGTTACTCCGTCAGTTGGCAATCACAGTGTTGCGTTTTAACGATGAGGGGAGAGTACTTCAACAGCCACCTCCCCTTTCGCATGCTCCAGTAGCCGTTGTGACCCCGCTTAACGAGATTGGTCACATGGGGCAGAAGTGGAATGACCCCTACCACCCAAAACTTGCCGCGGCCACTTGCCGAATGAAGAACTGATGCATACGCAACGTTGGCAGACACATGGGCAACAGCGGCTCAACCCATTGAGGATTAAACTGGCTGCACTATTCAATCAGGAGCAGAAACTTTATATTTGACGCTGGAATGACATGTAGACCAAGGAGAAATCACAGATGCGCTGCCCTCAGGATGCACAAAAAGGCGATCGCAGAGGGTTGTAGGAGTTCATTGCAAGCGTTTGCAGTTAATAAGGCAGCTAGAGGGTGTTTCGGCAGCACTTACCCAGGTGACCATGGCCTACTACAGCTCAAGGCTGCGCGAGATCGTGGCAACAGCAACTTCTCACAGCCGTTCAGTAGTCAGTCTGGCCCTTCGACAAAGAGGCATCGAAAGGGGGTGTGAGAGGTTTCAATGTCTCGAACTCACAGTTGAGTACCCGTTCCAATCATTCAGACGACATTGCCTTGCTAACTAACAGCAAAGTTAGGATAACCATAGATTGTCAGGTCTCGGACGAACGAAGTCACAAAGTCAATTGGTTCTTCAAGTAAAACGGCAATATTCTCGAGCATATTCTCTGATTAGAAGACAGTTCTGTGACTAGGGGAAGGCATTTTTTCAACATCTGGGGCTCAAGACGTTGCCGAACTGACAGTCATCGATAAAGTCATCGTACGGGTAGATACTGCTCGTAAAGTGTCTCTCCAAGCCTTCGTAGGGTTATATCGTCATAACTAAGATCAGTAGGTACCGAGCATCTACCGAGACAAACACCCGAACGGCTGTGAATGCTGGGCTGTGAGATTAAAAGTTAGTGAAAACGAGGAGTGCTCGAACTACAGTTCCAAGATAAACAGCCAATGCATGCTGCGATAACCTCGCTAGGATCATCCAAAAACGACAACTTGAGTGTCTTAGGCACGTTCTCTCGCCGCATACATAACGAAGCCCACTCCACTACGGTAAATTAACCTCCAGCGCCAGAAGCGGTTTCTGCGCCTAAGACTTGAGATGACTCCATAACACCTAGGATGACAGATACAATGTAGATTCCGACGAGTTCCACCCTGTGTGCAACAGCAAGATGGAGGCCGATACGGTAAGTTGCGCATGAATTATCGTGATAGTATACTTGCACAGCATCTACCACACACTCCCTTCTCACACCTTGGCCTGGTATCATGTTCAAGTCGGAAGAGGTGCAAGTGGCTGGCGCGGCGGAAAACCGCACCTAGGCGAACCGTCACACCCTCGTGTGCAGCATTTGCAATGGTGTGTGCATTCTACCGCGTGGCCCATTTTGGAGGCAGAGCGCCTAAGATAGATCAAGATACACGTTGTACTTAAAAGAGGCGTGTTCCAACCACAATTACCCTGTGTCGACCAGTCAAGAGGTTGGGTTGTTGCTGCTCCTGCTGGTTCAACCGGCACAAGGTCGCGGGGCTGGCATCAATGGAAGAAAGGGGTCTTTCGTGCAAGTGGGAAAAGCGGATATGACGCCGAACAGCCCCTGTTAGTGCTGGCTTTTCAGATGTAGGTTCGTTGCTGCCCACAGCTCGCTTAGCAGACGGCGACTCCATGGTGGAGGCCGCCTGAGAGCCCTGGGGAGCCCAGCACTCCGATCGACAGGGGGGTATACCGGATACTGGTGCCGCGGTCCACTCGCGTGATGGCGGTGAAACTATTGCGGCGACCGAGTAGCGCATCCGGGGAGGCTGATGGTTGCTGTG